>JAJOOO010003175.1:0-21173 GCA_029582685.1 Solanum piurae | reverse complement strand
CTCTAAAATTTGGGTTAGACCCATTTCCCACTCAATTTGACCCCCTAAACAAGAATATGAAGTCGGATTTTCGAAAAACGAAACGGATTTTTTATAAATAGCTAAACAAGTTTCCGGTAACTTCCGAAGCACATTTTTAAGGACTTTTTGGGTCATTTCAACATGCATAACATAAGGAGGCCATGGAAATACATAATCACACATGACTCCAAAACATGAAACAAGCCACAAGGAACTCTTTATCTCAAGCTTGAGTAGCTATTGAAGTAAGAGATAAGGATATCGGAACTCTCAACAACCTTACTATCTAAACATACCATCTCCCCCTTGGGAGTAAACCCTTATTAAGTCTAACGTCAAAAATAGCATAGGGACCTTAATAAAACATTTACAACTATAAGGAACTATCATTATACCGGTGCCCTCATCCGGAAGGGCTCCTTTGTCCCCTCTAGTAGCATCCTCTACTAAAACCCTTACTAAAATACCACTCATCAACATTCTCATGGAAGCATTTCCTTACTCTTCTATTTCTTAACTTTCCTGTCTAAGATCCCAACAGGTACTTCTTAATTAGGGAGGTTCTCATTAAGCAACTCTAGCTCACAAACAACCCTTCCAGCACCACTCAAGGTCTTATATGAGCCTACAAAATCGGGACTAAACATGCCAAAACTTAATACACCTCTCAAGGTGAGAATTTCAAGTCAGCCTAAATCAAGAACCTTAAGAACACTCAATGACCTTGCTATCTAAGTACATCATCTCCCTCTTAGGAGTAAACCTACACGGACTTTTCTAAGCACCATTTCTTTCAACTTCTAAGGTTGGCCCAATTTATCATTGATCCTCCACACAATATGATTCTACACCATGGAGAATTACACTTCTACCCTCTTTTAAAGGAGTCTACTAACTCAACATCTCTAGGCCTCCCTTAAACACCCCTATTCTCCAAATCCTCGAATTAATCACATAACCATAAAGAAACCCATTCATACCAAAGGATTCCATCTAAACCTATCATATCATTTCTTATCTAGTCATATAGCCATAATTGGCATCACTACTAACCTTTTCTCTCTCGATCCTTGTAGCATTAGCCCTTCGAGTAGTCATATCCTAAATACCATCGAATAAGGAATAGGATAGAGACCTTATAGAGTTAAACTCTATGTCACGAATTAGAGAATGACTATGTGAAGTTTTCCTATCATCCAATAGCCTCATATTCATAAATGTGGCGTGCTTTAAACTATGAACAAAACTCTACTATATGTGGTTTGAGACAATCTTATAACCAGAGAAGCGCTCATTCTACAGCTCTAGCAATGCCAACAGGTCACCCAACTAAAATGGGTGCTTCATCTAGTAAAGGTGGTGGTCAATGCTAGAACAGGTTATTATCTCTCTAGGCTCACCAGGACCAGGAAGAATCTCCTGATGTGGTCACTGGTACGTTACGAGTCTTTCACTTAGATGTTTATGCTTTATTAGATCTAGGGGCTATTATTTCCTGTGTAACTCCTTATATAGCAATAAACTTCGATGTCAGTCCAAAAACTCTCTTAGAACCCTTCTCAATGTCTACTCCAGTCGTTGACCCAATTATAGCTAGATGGGTATACAAAAATTGCCTTGTCATAATCTCCCAGAAAGTCACTTCAGCAGATCTTGTAGAGTTAGAAATGATAGCCTTTGATATCATTCTAGGAATGGATTGGTTACATTCCTATTATGTCTCAGTTGATTGTAGGACTAGGATCGTTCATTTTTAGATTCCAAGTGAACCAATCTTAGAATGGAAGAGTAGTAGGTCAGTGCCTATGTGCCTATTCATTTCCTACCTTAAGGAAATAAAGATGATTTCCAAGAGGTATCTCTATCATCTAGTTCGGGTTAAGGATTCAAGCTCCAAAACCCTATCTTTTGAGTCAGTTCCAGTAGTAAATGAGTTCCCAAAAGTGTTTCCAAAAGATCTTACCAGAGTTACTCGCGAATGGGAAATTTGTCACGCCTCAAGTATCATTAAGATGGACATGCACCTGATGCCCTAAAGGACCAAGAGAACCAAAATGTAACCTATGTTTACTATGCATATAACTATGACAATCTTAAGGATAAGACAAGGTCACATAGGATGCAGCGATACGAACCACCATAAGTAGACCCGAAACTTATATACAAGACTTGACCATTGAGGATGATGTATAACGTTTCAAATACACTTCATCCAATTCTAAGTGCAAACAATCGTTAAGAAATATAAAACCCAATAAAGAAGTTGGGGTCGAACCCACAGGGAGAGGTACGTGTTCAAATTCAATTAAGAAGTACAAATGTGATCTAGATAGCTATAGGAATATACATTATCGAAAAAAGACATGAAGTAAATCAAAAGGGTGACATGAATATCAATTGAAGTTTTTGTTTTCAATTATCAACTACAACACAGTCACAAACAATTGGAATAACAATAAGGAGAGGAATTCTCGGGATGTGATCGATTATAGAAACAATTCGATATATGGGTAATTGAAACTACTAGTAAAAACTAAAAATGAGTAGGTAGGCTAGACTAAACGGGAGATAGCTTTCTCTCGAACAATTATCCCGAATCAAGTGATTTCTTTCGAACATCTACAAGCATAGCAATGAAGAACAACCTATACCTTAATTCACTCTTCAAAATTGTTGCCTAAGATAACTTCAAGTGCTTGCATCACTCACTCGATCGGACAAACAGGGCAAATTCTAAGTGTCATCACACACAATGTTCAAAGTAATTTCATCACACAAGGCCAAGACCAATATCAAACAAGCCTCCAAACTTTCTAGCTAGTGTGCAATGTTCATCACAAGACACTTATTCGATAACTGGCTAGTCACAATGAGATGCTAAAAGTTCACACATTGGCTATGCAACTTCATTTGCCTCATCGTAGCCACACATTCCATTAGTTCAATTAAGAGCACTATTCAAGTCATCGGTATTGATCAAAACCGACATTAAAATTCCCACAACAACAACCACAATCCCACACAAAAAGAGGTGGATTTTTAAAAAAAATTAGGTTCAAAACATTTTTCATTCAAAACAAGCGGCCAAAAGCTAAAACATCCTCAAGATCCAGATCAAAGCATATATATATCAACAAAATCAGCCCATTTTTCACAAAACAAATCAAATTCACAAGAGGTTGGTATGGAAATACCTCAGCCCATCCAACGAAAAGAAGCAGTTGTCCTTAAATGCAACTAAAACAACATAATGTATCTAAAAATAATATAGAGGAAGAGGAAAATCATCCTATCTACTCAGTCACTCTGTCTGTCGTGGCATCATCCCGGGGTAACACTCTCACAATGGGCATCAGTGCTCGGTGTAGCATCAGTTGTGGTTCCGCTAGAGCCTGCCATAGTAGTGTCTCTCAAGGAGGTCTTAATAGAAGAATGTACCATAGCCTCCTCTAAGTCAGTCAGGCCTTCAAACACTGGCTCCTCCTGAACACCAAGTTGTTTTTCGTCAGTCTCAGCCTCGGACACTACAACTACATCATCATCTCAAATCTCATCTCCCGTGGGAGCCGGAGGCACATTAGAACAAGCTTGAATATTTGTGCCCAGGTTATCAGGGATCTACACATTACCAAAAATCAGAGACATATCAGTGGACTTTAGTTGGTCCATATCTTTCCTCAGCTTCGCAATTGTGACCTTTAAGGCAGTCAGCTCGTGAGTAGCTCTCTCACCACTCTCACATACCTTTATCCTCACTGTGAGGGCATCAATAAAATCTATGTGAAGAGTCAATGCATCAGTGAGAGCTCTCTCAATCATACCGGGAACCACGGCCTCTAGCTTGGAGGCACGCACATTAGTAGAATGGGTTAGGTGCCCCATCTGTAGCAGCATGACCTCCTGGGTGAGTGGAGGTTAGGATGAAACAGTGCTAGTAGTAGATCTAGGAGATGGGGGATCAATAGAAGAACTCAAAGTCACATAGTGGGTAGAGCTAGAAATACCTGAAGGCCCGGAGGCCGGAGTAGGCAATACTGCCCCTGCAGGTAATGTCTTAATATCAACCTCCGGGGATGTATCCTCTGGAGCTGCCCTCCTTCTCTCAGCCTCATCCTTTTGGTTTTCATCGTCAATACATATGATGTTAGTAGAGGAGGTGGGAGTTACTTCCACATCTTCCTTCTCATCTCGTAGAACACAGGCCCGTCTGCATAGCTCGGTGATCAACCCCGGAAATAAAAGAGATGGATGGTGCTTCTTTGCCCTCATGGTAATCTCTTTCCCAATGATCACTCTTAAATTTAGTTTCTTCGTAGCAAAAATTGAACCAAGACAGGCTGCCTTTGTGTGGCAGAGGATAGACTTGTTCTGGGATAGCATAATTGTGCTACTAATAAACTCGAACAAACACCTCACTGCCACATTGAGGTCTTTCTTCTCTATTGGACCTCCGATCTCAATCCACCTACAAGTATTGTCACTGAGAAAAGGATCCAACCAAATTTCATATCCTCAAATGTCGTTCTCTTCATCATACTCAGGTAGTCATATGCAAATTTGTAAGTGCATTCCAAGAGGGTGTTTATATCATCACTACAACATTTTACCTTCTACCCTCAGAAAACCACATAATCCACTGATTTGAAGATACTGTCCTTCCTCTTGCCTTGTGGTACCAAAGCTCCATTGGCTGAATAGAACTCCAAGAACCATTTAAGAATGTACAGACCCCGAGGTTCAGTGAAGATCAGGAATTTGTGGTACTTAAGGGTGCTCCATATCTCCAAATATCTCTCCACTACACCATCTATGGACAACCTCTTCTCCTCTATGATAGTCCTTAATCCATCGGCCTTAAGCTTTTTGAGAGATCGGGGAACAGGACCCTGCACATGTGGTTTAGGGACCACAGTCTGAGCTGAAGATGGGGGGAAGAGGAATCTGAGGCACCCGGATCCTAGACAGATCATGCATCCTCTTGGAGCGAAGTTATGCTCTTCGAGCATGTAGAATCTGGTCATCCTCAGGCGCATAGATGGAAGCCTGAGAGTCCTAGGGCTCTCCCTCACTGTCTGAGGAGGTAAGGTGAGTCTCATAGACTCTCTCACTGTCGGAGCTGATCTCTAGTGACTCAACCACGGGAGCCTTGCCCCTTTCTTTGCATTTTCCTCCCTTGGAAGGGAGTTTGACTGCCTTTGCCTTGGATGCAACTGCATCCTCATTTATAGTGATTCCTTTTGACCGCTTTCGGGGAAACATGTCTCTTCCTAGCACTTTGGGTCTAGCCATATATGCAAAAAGCATAGAAAGGTGTTAGAAATTATTCAAGAAAAGTGCAGAAATTAAGTTGCAAAAAGACTCGCCCAACCAGTTTGCGGGTCACCGAGTAACTTAGGCGAGCCAGATGGGGCTCGCCAAAAGTACTAGCTCGAATAAATTCCAGAATCAAGTTAGGTCGGTGATGCTTAGAACCTTTTAGCGAATCGCCGACACCAATCGGCGAGCTTGGAGCAACCTGCCAAAAGTTACAGTGCATTTTAAGGATTAGAAGAGCAAAAAGGGCGATTAGGAAGATCTTTCAACGAGTTTCCAAGGGAACTCGTTGAGCTCTGGCATCTTACCGAAAGTTACTTAATATAATCAACCAAACTTGGAAATTAAGGGCGATCTGAGGGGGAATTCGGCGAATCGCCAAACCACTCGGCGAGATCGACGAAGCTCGCCAACCGACCCAACGTGCCAATTTTCAACCCCAAACCTCAAAATCAAACCCGCATCCCCCTAATTCAAAACTAAACACATACACTAATCAATTAAAGTGAGAACCACATGAAACATGCCCTCGGGGTACTCAGACTTCCCTCGATTTTGCAAAAGTTGGCCATTTGGCAACTTTTGTCCTTAAGAATGACGTCAAACGCTCAATCATTGGGAAAATTACGTAATTTATCACAATTCAGGGTTACTTAGACTTCATCCGCCTAGACCCATTAAAAAATTACCGTAACCCAACAATTTATAGCCAATTTTAATGCACAAAACACGGGAATTGATAGATTTAAGCATTTCGGCACAAGTTCACACAAATTACAAGAAGTCTAACACATAAAACACAATTAGAGAAATTACCCAACACACAATAACACACATTTACCTATTGCATTCGAGTTTAACCATAAACTTAGACTATGGGATTTGGAAAACCAAAATTTACGCCAAATATCAAAGTTGAAAAGCTAGGCGGCAAAGTTCTTCCAAATCCGAGCACAAAATCACATAGAAATGTGAGTAAAATGAAAACTAAAGAAGATTAATGAATGGGTGGGAGGGTACGGAAGTTGAAAATAAGAAAATATGAAGGATTTTGAAATTTTAAACCATTTGGCACTTAAAACCTTTAAGTTCACGGTACCATCGACAGAGTAAGTGATGCTCGCCGACCAACTCAGCGATGCGCTGAGTGGTACTTTACCTCACCGAGTTTTAGAGGACCTCCAGAAAATTTGAGGGATCAAACAGCGGACAAAATTAGGCTCATCGACATATTTGTCGAGTCACCGATTAAGTCTTTAGCTCTCCAAGTTTTACAAAGTTCCCTCTCAAGCTTGGTCGTTCCAACGGCGGTCCAAATTGGGGTTCGCCGACCTGTTCGACGAGTTGCCAACTGGACTTATGCTCGCCAAACTACCTATTTTCCAACACTTTTCACTTTCCAACCTGCACAATCAACACCCGCTATTCAAAATTAAAAACTCAAGCATTAAAAACATGGATTGCCTCCCAAGAAGTGTCTTAGTCAAAGTCGTGGCACGATGAAAGTACCCATTCATGGAGTACCCATTCATGGAGTACCCATTCATGGATCATTCTTCAGGTTTACCAAGGTATCATTTTGTAGGCCCCCTTTTGGCCTTGGATTCAAATAAGAAGAAATTTGACCCATTTGGGTCTCGAATTTCCTGATTGACACGGAATGAGAGGTGGTCATCTTATTAAGTGTAGAGACACCCTCCTTCATCTCTGTCATCACTTTGTCCTATCCTTCAACTTTGTTGATAATGCATGAGCGCATGTCATCCATATGGCCACCTTTAGATTCCTTGGGCTTTTGACGGTTATGGGGAGGAGCATACCTATCTTTGTCACTCTCTCTGTCCTTCCAAGTGGCGTTACGATCACGCCGATCGTTGTCACTGACTTTCCAGCCCTCATCTCTATTCCTACCTTGATTTCCACCTGGTCTTGGGTAATTTGCATGATAACCTCCTCCTATATTGGCTAGGAAGTTCACTTTCTCATAGTACAATGCTTCAAACTATGCTTCATCGGGGTTTAATCCACCAACACCCACATCAATAACACTCTTTCTAACAACACACATGACAGTTCTAGCCAAGATATCTATAACTATCCTAAAAACAAACTAATGAAATTAGAGCTACTAGTGAGTGTGTGAGTTTATCTTGAGTTTTGAAGTGGATTAAGGTTGTCCCAAACCATGATTGAGGTGTTTAGGGGTTAGACATCATGGTACGACTCCCCTTGGACCACCCTAAGGGTCATTTAGGAGGACCCTAAGTCTAAACCCCAAGACCCCAAGGAAACCATGAGGCTGCCAAAAATGGGGTGACCTACGTAAGGGGTTCACGCCCCGTAGGTCCATCCACGCCCCGTGGATGGCCTCCGTAGGTCAGGCCCCAAAATGAACAGCCTCTTAATCAATTGACGGAGGGACAGTATGGTCCCTCAACCCATCCACGGTCCTTTGATAGGGGCTCAGTAGATCACACCTATTTGATGTCAGGTGGTGCGGCCTTGGTGGGGGTGAATTTGTAAATTCACCTCAAGTCCTAATAAGTGTTTGGACAGTTATTTTAAGTGTATAAAGGTATTTTAAGAGTATTAAAACAATAAAATACTATTTAATATTTCATTATTGAATTTCCCCAAATCAAAACCTTTTCCCTCTCAAAATATCTTCTCTCTAGAACTCCATTGAAGACCAAGAGAAGAAGCAGAGTTACGGATTGAAGAGGAAGGCTATTTGAGTTTATTTTTGTGGAATTCATCTATTAAGGTATGGTTATCCTTCATCTAGGGTTAGCTTTCACCGTAGAGTCAATTTCAAAGATGTTTTCAAAGTTTTCAAGTTTCTTAAAAACCCTAGATTTTTACTCAATCTCATGGGTTCTTTCATCAAACATTTTAAAATGATAAATTATGATTATATTGATGATTTAAGATGAAAATACTCTATGAACCCATGATTTCTCTCAATTACCAAATTGTGCCTTATGAAGTGGGTTTGTTGATTATGAATTTATGTGGATGGATTATGCCTAAATTGATTTAGATAGTTGAATTGTATCATTATATATGCCTAATTATGGGGAATTGTTGGTTAATTGAGGATTTGTGATCATGTCCTTGAGGGGGAAAGTTAGACCTAATTTCATATTAAAGTAGAATTGTGCTTGAATTGTTGATCCACTTGAAAGGTGGAGGTGTTTACTTACTAAGTATGTGAATGAGAATCTAATGTAGTAAAGGTAATCATGTTGTGAATGTATTTGTGTTAGCATTGAAAGGCTATTTCTCAATTTGACACTCATGAATGATAATGATGGAATGCTAAGGGTTTCCGTAATGTGAATGTTTAATCTAGAATTGGTAGACTTATGCATCCTTTTCTTGTATAATGAATGTGTCATGACTTGATGAATATGAATCGATAGGCTATGGCATTCCTTTCATATATGAGGGATGAATGTGTCTTGACTTGATGTCTATGAATTGATAGGCTTTAGGCATTCTTTTCATAAATGATCTAATGATATGAAGACTCTAGAATCGATAGGCTAATGACATTCCTTTCTTAATGATTTAATGTACCATGAATTGATAGGCTTATGTCATTCCTTTCATGAGTATAAGAATGTAATGAGGGACATGAATCGATAGGCTTATGGCATTCTTTTCATGAGGACCCTAGAGCTATCCTTGAATGTACCATGGATCGATAGGCTTATAACATTCCTTCCTTGTGTAATGATGTGTCATGGGTCGATAGGCCTATGGCATTCCTCTGAAATACACTAATGTAATATGAATAAAATAATCTATGGGAATGTAGGCTAAGCACCGAGTGGATATGGTTAGATGGAAACTCTTCCAATGTTGGGTTAGGGTTCCAATGAACATCTTCTTATCCCATAACTATGTTCCCACATAGGATATTAGCTAGCGGATTCCATCCGAGCTAATGTTACCGTTCTACCTTTGGCAAGTAGAACACCTTCTACGGTGTGGGGTTACACGACACCGGATTCCATGTCTAGCTTGCATTGTCTATGTCGGTTAAACATTTTTTCCATCACGTGAGATGTGCACTCTAGTTACTTGATAGGTACTACAAAGTGTAGGTAGTAGTATGAGATGCTATCTATACATTGCACGAATAGACTTTGAAGAGGCTATAGTGAGTTCTCTAAGTCTTAATGAATAAATGTATGAAAGTCCTCTAAATACATGAATGTGTCCTAAATGAACCTAATGAAGAGTGTTGGCTTAAATTCTTAAATGTAAATATGCATGCTATACTTGGATTGTATTATGAGTTACTTCCTTGTCATGTCTATTGTATATGAATGTGCCTCGTCTAGGGTGACTTAGAAAGAGTACTTAGTGTGAGTAGTAGTATGGGATGCTACTTATACATTGCACAAGTATGACTTAGAGTTATCTAAGATGTTGGTCTTAATGTGATGATGTGACTCAGGTAATATTTATGTCTCTTAAATGCTTTATTGTGTAAAGGTGGAAAGGATGAATGGTAAGTTCACTTTTGGTGATTTGAAGGTGGTACCTTAGCATGGGTGGTGTTATGGGACTCTATCCATACATTGCACAAGGTATAGCTTGACGGTTACCGGAGGTGAAGGCTGAAGGTGAAGGTAAAGGGTTATATGTGATTTTGATCAAATGTGAAAATGTGACGTGTATTTTGGTTGTGTCTTATATTATGCCTCTTTTATCAATGTTCATGAAGTTTTACTCAAATGGCATAAAAGCATGACTTTCAAACAAAATGTCCTTTTTAAGCATGTTTTTGAGTGGTCATCATAGTTAGTACATTTTTGTGTGCTAACCCATATTTCTCCTATTTTGACTACAAGTGTAGTTTCGGGAAGTGATTGATTCTAGCTAGGATTGAAGTGCTTGGATAGAGTTTCCTCCAAGACTTGGTATGCCCTGATAGATCGAGGACAATATTATTTCTAGTTCTTTATGTTTTAAGACTTTTGTTAAGACTTCAATTGTAAAGGGCCGTGACCCTATCTTGTTAAAGTTTCTCTAAGATGGCCATGTGAGACTTTAGTATTCCATTGCTTTATAAATAAGTTTTTGATAGTTTGGTTTTAAATAAAGTTTTTAATTCCGCACTATTTCTAAATATCGAATGTCATGAATGCTAAGAGGTTTGTATTAGACCCCTTCAAGGTCGAGTACGTCGTGTTGCATCCGAGGTCTAGACTCGGGTCGTGACAATATCCAACTGGGTAATCATTTTTGCCATGTTTTGGTCTATCTCTTTTCCTTTTCGATCTGCTCTTTTGTCATTCTAAAATTGAGAGGAGAGATTTGGTCTTCACAAGTGTACTATGCCCTATTGATCTTGGTCATGCAATCAAGGAGTTGAGATGCTACATTATAGGGTTGTTGCTTTATACTATCGGAAATTGATAAGCAAATCCTTTGTTCACCGATTCGAGGCTACTATAGAAGTATTACAACATCACATTATTTGGAAGTCCATGAGTTGGCCATTGCACCACCAACTTCTTAATCGTCAACTACGTCTCATGGATTGGCTCACCTTCTAAGCGTTAAAAACCTTGGATGCTATCCCTTAGTGTCATCATCTTCTATGGGGGGGGGGGGGGGAAGAATCTCACTTGGAATGTTGTGATCAACTCATCCCAATAGGTAATGGAGTCTCTTCGTAACTCAAATAACCATTTGGTAGCTTCACCCATGAAAGAGAATGCGAACAACTTGAGAAGGATTGGTTCGTGCGATATGTTCTTAAATGAGAATGGACCACAAACGTCTACGAAGTTTTGAATATGCTCATAAACCTTTCAATTGTAGGAGCTGAAGCATTGGGCTAGTTATGTGAAAAACAACATTATCTTCGGTTTTAGGTAGACGTATTGCTCCCACACCACCCAATGGAATTGGGTCACTGGCATTTGGATCATTTACATCATTTAGGTTTCCAACATCATCTTGGTGGGCGACTTGGATACCATTACTTATGTTAACGCTCATCTCCTCCTTCATTTTAACACAAGACACACAAAACCAAAAACTAAAATAAGTAGATTCAACTACAACGAAAAAAGTCACAATTTAACTTCACTAAAAGAATTTTAAACAACACCACTTCCCGATAGTGACGCTATTTTGATGTATAATGTTTCAAATACACTTCATTAAATTCTAAGTGCAAACAGTCGTTAAGCAATATAAAACCCAACAAATGAGTTGGCGTCGAACACACATGGAGCGGTACGTGTTCAAATTCAATTAAGAAGTACCAGTGTGATCTAGCTAGCTATAGGAATTGAGATTATCGAAAAAAGATATGAACCAAAAAAAAAGGGTGACACGAATGTCAGATGGAGTTTTTATTTGCAATTATCAACTACAACGCAGTCAAAACAATAGGAATAACAATAAGGAGAGGAATTCTCGAGATGTGATCGATTATAGGGAAATTTCAGCTAAAATCAGTGGGTAGGCTAGATTATAAGGGAGATAGCTTTCTCTCAAACAACTATCTCGAATCAAGTGATTTCTTTCGAACATCAACAATCATAGCAATGAAGAACAACCCACACCTTAATTCATCCACTCTCTCAAGCTAGATGGGTAGGATTGGGTTTTGGATTTATTCTCTCGAGCTGAACCCAGATCAACCTAATACCTACAAACTATTAATCAATAGACTTGGTTCTAAAACCTCTCTCTCGAGCAAGCTAAGAACAAAAAATTAGAATTGCATGTGCAACTACAATTCATAGATTAAACCACAACTAATGATTAAACCCAATTCAATATAACATTTAAACTAGTAATTAGCAATACCCATACACTAATTCAACCCATAATCACATGATCACACCCAAGAATTGGGGTATTAGCCAAACATCATAAAAAGGTAAAAACGGTTACCAAATCGATTAGCCATCAATTGGGTAAGAGTAATTAAGCCTTAACAATGTTCAAAATGGAAGAAAATCAGTAACCCAGTTGCAAAATCTCCAAACTGAATCTCCAAAAACTTTCAAGTCTACTGGGAAACTATTCTAAAATGGTTGTAAGATAAATCTTGAAAAGAGAGCTTCCAAACGAACATTTCAAAATCCAATTTATGATCGCCAAAAATTAGCCATGAAGGGCCATTAGGCAAGGTAAGTTGGGTTCACCGAGTGGTTCGGCGAACCGCCCTTTGCTCTCGCTATCGCCTTTTCTTCATTGGTTCTCAGCATCCTCAAGTCCTATAACTTAGGGTGATCACTCTTAGCATCGCAGAACTGTTTGGCGATTTTCCGACTGCCCCTTTCATGTCACCAACTTGGTTTCTTCCCTCAAAGCTGCCAAACTTGAACTTTAGGCGGACTAAATAGCTACTCGGAGATTCGCCAAATGCCTTTGGCGATCATTAGGTTTTTTCCTTTCTCTACTTCTTCAGTTTATTTTGTTCCATTTTGCTTCTTAGTGTCCTTACTTTGCTCCTCAATCCATATACTTGAAAATCCAGGCCTTTTACGTCAGTTTATGGCACAAATGAAGCATTTGAGAATACTAAAACTATATAAATAAAGCCCCAAATGAGTCCAAATCTCAGAATCATCTTTGGCCACAACTTGTTAAGACACAAGACGCCACTGAACTATATACATTAGTCTCCTCCTTTTCTTACAACTAGTGCTCTATTTGACAAAGACTTTAAAAGATAGAAAACCTTAGTATAGGGCGGGACAGAGTCCCACCTTACCCTTAACTATTATACATCACAAAAATAGGCGCCAAAGACTCGGTAAGTCCCGAATCAACATAGAGCTTCACCAATAGAAGTTGAGTACTGGTGCTCCTAGTAAAGAGGTCTACTAGCTGGAGTACTTGTGCCTGCAGCGTCCTCGTAAGGGACTTCAGTACCAAAAAATGTACTGAATATGTAAGGCAATAACATATGTAAAATAAGGCTCAAATGACATCAAATAGTCGTATATAAGTGCATAGATCAGAATAGGATACCACCTTTGTTACTCTTGTGGGATCATGTATGTTGCATTCATTTCTTGACTTTTCTGTATGTTATAATCTTTAGAAGGCATGTGATACAAATGACCAGTTGATCAGTGATAGAAGAGAATGACCCATGCTAGGTTGTTTAACCTATAAGATGCCATCCTCATAATTACACAAATTCGTATCGGCCCATGCTAGGCTTTCACCTCTGAGCTACCACCCTTCTGTAATTGGGATCGACCTATGCTAGGAATTTGCTCCTGGGCTGCCACCCTTAATTATATGGATTGCTTCACTTTATTTCTTTAATCTTCGAGATTGATTTTTTGGTGGTGAGAATCATTTTTGTGATTTGGAACCATGGACAAGTAGTAGAAGACATGAAAATGATGACTCTAGGGCACGAACAATGACGTAAGGAGCTATGTAACATTAATGCATTACCTATAAACTTAAATGGCACAATTGACTAAGAGGAGAATTTACCAAGAATGCAATTTTGAATACCATTTCTATATTAGCACATAGGAGGATAATTATACAAATGTAGAGTAATGAACATATAACGAAGTGATTCGATACACTAGGAAGGGGGGAAATAATATTAGCTATATTGGAGATCATACATTGCCACCAACATTCCTTGACTAGGATAGAGCTAAGGAAACTCAGTTTGTTGATATTAATCACAATTCTCAGATTTCATTCCAAAAATACGAAATCGAATAGCCTTACATACCTTGATGTATAACTCAGATATTACAAGTAATTAACATCCTTCCTTTCAGATTATTAATCTACAATGAAATAAGAAAAACTAGTATTAGTAGCTAATCAACACATTGGCTACTTAACCTCATAAAAATGGTCGCCCAACAGCAGGCCCATAATTTATCATATCAAGGACGTTGTTCAATTACTTTTCCAAAAATTACATCCACATACCAAAGTGGAGTAAGTAGTAAGCCTACACAACATTCAGTTTGGTGATGTATCACCACACCCTTCTATATTTCCATATAAAATATTCACACCTTTCCCCAACATCAACCCTGTAGTCCCCACATATACAGATAAATCAACCCAAAATGTTTCTTATCATAGCAGCCAATTATTGAACTCACCATCCCTTGAGTTCTTAATAACAATACACGTGTAATTCTTCATCGAAACTCATGTATACTGAGGACAAAAAAGAGTCGTCACCTTAACTCAATTTATGCAACTTTCCCTTTTAACTTGAAATCTTGAAGAACTTCAACTTTCCTTCACATATAAACCAAAGAAGAAGAGAAAAGTATCTTAATAATAAAAGAAAGTTAGTAGTAACTTGTGTACACATTCTGCCCTTGTACTTATACTTGAGCATGAATAACAAGGTTTTCCTAATCATCCATGGGAGAATTAAGATAAATCCATAAGTGTTTTCACTTACCTTAACTTGCAAAGATGAGGGTTTCTTCAAGAACCCTAGAAGAAATTTGAGGCAGCTTTTTTAATCCTTAAGAGAAGAGAAAGAGAGAGAGAGAGTTGGATTTAACTGTAAATTTATTTCTTTATGTGGAGTGGAAATAGCAGCCAATATTTATCTTATATTTAACTTTCTTCACCTTTAAGAATATCCTATAGAACTTCCTTCTTTTTATCTTTAACTTCAACCACTAATTGGTCAAGTAGGTGATGCAGCTGCTTATGTACATCAAGCTGCTCAAAAGGTCAAAGTAGGTAATTCACCTAGTTGCCCTTATATAGCTCAAGCAGGTGATGCACCTACTTGGTCCTTTGGACTGGTCAATAAGTCAATGTAGGTGATGCACCTACTTCTCACCTATTAGCTTAATTAATTCAAGAAAGAAGCTCACCTATTTTATTCCAATTTCTAAATACTAATCCCTTTAGCTTTAACTTAGCACTTAACTTTCAACTTTAAGCTCAATTACCACCTTATTGTCTCAAGTTTAAATTCTTTCGTTGGAGTTAACTTGCAGTACACATGCTAAAACGTGCAAGGAATCACATCACCTTCCGAGCTAGTTTAAACCAACACTAATCATATAAGAAACATGGTCTCTCACCTATACTATAAGGCTATGTCAAGTATCACAAGAATAGAACAAGCATATGCATAATACGGGTTTTTACATCCTTCGCCCCTTAAAATATTT
The DNA here is from genome assembly GCA_029582685.1 of Solanum piurae. NCBI lineage: Eukaryota > Viridiplantae > Streptophyta > Magnoliopsida > Solanales > Solanaceae > Solanum > Solanum piurae. Next base: position 5,670 of record JAJOOO010003175.1, on the reverse strand, counting down.
GTCCTCGAATGTTAGCATGGTTATCCTGCCCCAACAAGTTCAAGCCTAAGTTAGTACTACTATTAATCACATAATACATTTAGACTTATACTTACTTGTCAACGCCTCAACTAATAATTTTTATCCTTCTCATCTATAGGAAAGAGATGAGGATACTTTAATTTCATTGCCTCTTTCGCTTCCTATGTAACTTCTTCTATTTGTTGGTTCCTCCATAGTACTTTCACAGAAGCTACCTTTTTATTCCTTAACCTCTTAACTTGTCGATCCAGAATAGAAACGGGTACATCTTCATAAGTAAGATCTCCCGTAACTTGTACATCTTCAGTAGGAGTAATACGAGAGGGGTAACCTATACACTTCTAAAACATCAAGACGTGAAACACCGTATGAACTGATGAAGGCTCTTGTGGTAGCTCTTACTCATAGGCTACTTGGCCAACTGTGCGAATAATATTATATGGCCCTATATAGAGGGGACTCAACTTTCCTATTTTACCAAACCTCATTACCCCTTTCATTGGAGACATCTTCAAGAACACCCAATCCCTTATGGAAAACTCTAATCCCCTTCTTCTAGCATCTAAATATGATTTGTGTCGACTTTGAGCTGTTTCTAATCGTTGTTTTATCACCTTAACTTTTTCCATAGCTTGATGAACAAGATCTTGCCCAAATAAGGAAGTTTCACTCACTTCAAACCAGCTGATTGGTGATCTACATTTTCTACCATATAAAGCTTCGTAAGGTGTCATTTTTATACTTGAATGGTAACTATTGTTGTATGCAAACTCGATCAGCGGTAAATGATCATCCCAACTACCTTTGTAGTCTAGTATACAAGCTCGCAGCATATCCTCAAGTGTTTGACTTGTACGTTCTGCCTGACCGTTTATTTGAGGGTGAAAGGTTGTACTTAAATTCACTTGTGTTCCAAAATTCTTCTTAAACGACTTAAATTTTTTTGCAGTGAATTGAGCTCCCCTATCAGATATAATAGAGATTGGCACTCCATGTAGGAAAAGTATGTCTTTAATATACAACTTTGCATACTCTTCAACTGTTTAAGTAGTAGTCACCGACAAAAAGTGTGGGGATTTGGTGAGTCTGTCAACTATTTCCTATATTAAATCAAACTTCCAAAATGAGCGAGGCAAACCAGTGACAAAATCCATGTTGATCGTGTCCCACTTCCAAATTGGAAGTTCTATACGCTGCATATAACATCCAGGTTTTTGGTGCTCTACTTTTACTTGTTGACAATTTGGACATTGAGCCACAAATTCTGCAATGTTCTTCTTCATGTCACCCCAACAATACATATCTTTCAAGTCATGATACATTTTAGTTGACCCCGGATGAACAAAATATTTGGAATGATGTGATTCCATCATGATCCTCTTTCTTAGTTCATCTACATTAGGTACACTGTCACAACCTGAGCCTACACTCCGAACGTAAAACGACGTACAAGACTTCGAACAACCTCATACAAGCCTCATAGAATTCATAACATAAGACAATAGAAATTGGTGCGGAATTTAAAACTTTTTCTTTTGCAATCGAAGTCTTATATAAACATGAGCGGAAGTGTATACTTTGTCTCAAACCATCTAGGACCAAAAGACTTAAAATTTTGGGGCGTAGCCCATACAAAAGCTCTAAATATAAAATAAAAGACATAAAGTAAATGGTGGGGTTATCCTCGAAGTTATGAGGACTAACCAAATCTTGAACTCCTTGCTCCTTAGAAACCTATCTTCCAAGAATAGTACTCAAGTCTAAACCCTACACTTTGTGAAAAATGTAGAAGAAATATGGGTTAGCACAAAAATGTACCAAGTATGATAGCCATGCAAAAATTATGCTAAAAAGGACATTTTGGTTGAAAACCATGCATTTAACAACTTTAGGAATCATCATGTATTTTTAGTACAAAAGCGTAGGACATAACCATATTTATCATGTAAGTCATTAAAACACATTAGAACCATCATCTAAGGCAACCCTAAGTCATACTTGTGCAATGTATGAAGGGCATCCCATAATACCATTCACACTAAGTACCACTTTGAGGCCACCATAACATACTTATCATTCTTCATTCACATCTTTAGTCAATATTCATTAGACAAGGAACATTCACATTCAATAAGTCATGAAAAGGAAAGCAACTCATAACAAAAATCCAATTTAAGCATTTCGTAGTACATTTAGTCCTCATGTCGATATTCTCAAAGGCAACATTAATACATATAGCCTTCATGGCAACATTCTCATTAACATCATTATAAGAACATTCATTTCATTAGACATTATAACATTTGAGCATCATACCATAGCCACTCTCAAAGCCTACTTGTGCAATGCATGGATGAAGTCCCATACCCCCATCCACACTTCATAGAACTTCTTGAGTAAACATAGTACCTAACTCACATTCTTGATCATAAAACATTAAAACATAAAGGAAAACACCATGACTACTCTCAAAGCCTACTTGTGCGATGAATGGATGAAGTCCCATACCCCCACCCAAACTAAGTAGTGCATTCTTGAGAAGCCATAGTTCATTATCATTCTTTGTGGGGGTTAGCCTTAACCGACATAGACCATGTGAGAAAATCATGGAATCCTGATGTTACCCACACCGAATAAAAGATTCCTACTTTCCTAAGGTAGGACAGTTCATTTATCTTAGGTGGATCTACTAGCTATAAACCTATGTGGGAACATAGTTATGGGATAGGGAGATTGCTACTAGATACCCTGCCTCAACTCATGGATCAGTATCCATCTCAAGAGAATGCTACTAAATACCCCGCCTCAACTCACTGATGAGCATCCATCTCAATTCATATCCACTCGATGCTTAGCATTATTCCCCATGGAGTACTTGACATTCATTACTTTGGTTCATTATTATGGGATAAGAGATTGTTACTAGATACCCCACCTCAACTCATGGATTAGCATCGACCTCAACCCAACATTCATTTAAATGGGATATAGAGATTGCTATTAGATACCCCACCTCAACTCACGGATGATCATCCATCTCAATGCAACATTCACTTATTAGATATCCCATACATCCAAAGATGAGAATAGCCTTTCAACTAAGAATCCCCATATTATGAGGAAGACCTCTAACAAAATGCCATTATCATTCATTAGTGTACAATTGAGAATAGACTTTCAATCAACACATCATCAGTAAAATAATCGTAGAAACTTCATTCATTCTTCATTCATGAGTGTGTGTGTATAGTGAAATAACCTTTCAACAACAACACCATTGCATTATAGACATGATCACATTACTTTCATTTAAATCACAAAGCTTACACATATAAGCTTCATGATTATACATCAACATTCATAAATTTTTCCTCCAAGGCTATGAATCAATCTCAACCCAACATCTAGGATTCTACATTAGATAAGGGGAATATCATGGTTCAATAACTAAACCAATATAAATATAATCAATTCAACATGCTTCCATAATCAATCGAACCCAAATCACAAATTCACAATTTAGTATTTTGGGGGAATCATGGGTTCATAGGGGAAATTCATCATAATTCATCATTAATTCATAAATTCAATTATAAAAACATTTTGGAATTGAACCCATGCTTATAATGAAACCCTAACTTTTTGGGGGATTTTGGAAACTTTGAAATAATCTTTTGAAGGAGCTCCTTGATGAAACTTAATCAAGGATGAAGACTACCATACCTTGATTGTAGAAATTCCACAAAATTGGGTGAGACAGATGAAATATTGAGCTTCAAACCTTAACTCCTTCTTCTTCAATGGTGGTTTCTAGAGAGAGGATTATTTGGAGAGGAGGGGTGGTTATAGTTTGGGGTCTTGAGATATAATGAATTAATTAGGGGTTTAATGACATAAAATAATTTATATAGGTGAAATAAATTCATATTAAATGACCCCTAATGAAAACTAATTAAAAAGGAATTTACTTACCTACCCCTCACCTAAGCAGTGTCTTGGACAACAATTGCAGGCCTCACTCACGCCCTCTACTCACGAATCGTGAGTGGACCTACTGTCCATGCTACTGATCTGTAGGTCAGGGCTGAGGCTTTATTTTGAGGGCTTGACTTACGCCCAAGAGCTATGGATCGGGGATGGACCTACTCCCCATAGGTGACATCCGTAGCTCACACTTTGGGCAGTCTTGGGGCAGATTTGGGGGACTGTTTTGGGGTCCTCTTCAAGGAACCTTTTGGTTGGTCCTATCGAAACATGGGGGATGGAGCACTAGTTGATGAAGGTGCTGAGGCTGTAGACCTTTGCAGAAATTGTGAGCGATTTCCACCACTCGATTTCTGTTGAGAGTATTCATAATTCCCTGTTATAGCCTTCTTATATTCTTATATGTTTCCCTAACTTATCTCTTTCAACCTGTTGAGCATGAGTCATGACCCTAGGGATACTCATCTCCTCTAACAACATAACATTCCTTCACTCTGTCTTCACTAAGTCGGATACTCCAAATAGAAACTTACTCATATGTGCCCTCAAATCAGTAACCATATGTGGAGCATACCTTGAGAGTTTGGTGAACTTAAGTCCCTACTCTTGGACTGACATGGTACCTTGCCTCAACTTCCTGAATTCCTGAGCCTTAGCCTCCCTCAACTCCCTCAGGAAGAACCTGTTCAGAAAAGCTCCTAGAATAACATTCCCAAGTCACAGGATTTGCATCTGAACCCCTATTTTCTTTCCATTAAGTGAACCAAATGTGAGCCACATCCTTAAGCTGGTAGGATGCCAACTCTACTCTATCATTACCAGTTACTTGCATCACTCCAAAGATTTTCTTAACCTCATCAATGAATTTTTATGGGTCCTCACCAACCTGCGACCCTAAATACTCTAGCGGATTCATCCGAACAAAATCTCAAACCCTGGTTGTTGCTGACCCATTATTAGCTTTAGTAGGAACCTGGGCCTGCTGATTGTTTTGATTAGCCACACTCTGAGCCAAAAGGTGGATAACATTCTGAAATTCTGCATTTCAAACCTTATGGTCTAGAAGTGGATGAACTGGATTAGCATTCCGTGCATTAGTATTCCTTGTGTTAGCTCTACGAGGAGGCATAATTTGAAACATATAACGACGAATTAGAAATTAGAATATATCTACACACGATAAGAATATTAAAGAAGTGGTTTTTTTCTTAAAACACTTTGTAGCCTCCCTCTCATTAGATGTGGTGCAATTCACATACATGAAAAGGACTACGGGTTAGTTCGGGCTTCAGACATCCTAGTACTGTTGAACCTAATGCTCTGATACCAAGTTTGTCAAGCCTCGAGGCCATCCCCTTGACAAAAACATGGGACCTACGATCACGAGTGACCCAAAGCTAAACCTAAAGTTGGCATATCATAAGCATACTGAATGATAACTAAATAAAAATACTATTCGGAGGCTCAAAATAGTAGATAACCTAAAGTGGGGAATACCTAAATTGATATGATTAGATAAAATACTATGAGTTTAATGATACTAAAAAATCACACAAAAACTAAAGTTGAATCTAATAATATGTCTGAAAAAGCCTCTATTGACTAAAGTTGTTGGGACATTCCCCCAGCTAACTCTAGAAAAATTGAAACTAAAGAAAAGACTAA
>JAJOOO010003174.1:0-74364 GCA_029582685.1 Solanum piurae | reverse complement strand
ATATATATATATATATATATATATATATATATATATATATACCCTTTTTTTCATTTGATAGATTAGTATAACAACATAACACGTTTTTTTTAAAATATGATCTTTTTTTAGAACATCAGGATAATCCGTAGTTGTTACAATCTCTGCCACAGTTTTTGTTCTTCGGGTGAGTACTTTGTGCGCATCGGATAAATCACTCACTGTGTAATAGCCTGCAAATCACATTGGGGATATAAACCGCACTAGGCAAGCACTATGCGACAAGCTCGACTCAGAAGGCATTGAGGGGGGAATCGATCCTGGAACATCTGTGTGGATGACCACCCTCCAAAGTCCAAATCAACTGAGTCATCCCAAAGGATATATTTCGATTTTTGTGGGTTGAAGTTTATAGTAGGAGAAATTCAATAATTTTGTATAATTATGTAAAAATATAGTATAAACATTTCTTATACATATTTATATAAGATTAATGCATTGTCTTCATGACTAAATGTATAAAGTTGCATATAATTTTGTATATCATGTGTATAAATACTACTCTATTGCAAAAGAAAGTTAGCTATGCATGTATAAACTAAAAATATGACTACATAGATATAATATTTTGTAATGTAATGTATATTTTTTTTAAATATCCCAATATTTATTTATTTATTTATTATTGCAATGAGTCATCGTTAATTCCCCCTTTTCTTGTATTTTTTCTTTTTACATCCCCCACCCCACCAACCCCTTAGGCATCTCCAACCATATAGTCTATTTTACTCTCCAAATATAGAGTTTTCTATTTTTTCAGACAATCAACTTCAACCAAATTCTCTATTTTACTCTCTAAAAATGAATTTTTTTCTCTCTCCTCAATAGTATATTATTATTTCTATTTCATTCTTATTTTCTTATTTCATAATATAAATCCTCTATTTTTTCCCAATAATTGCTTTATATAATTTTCATGTGATATAAAATTTTATTTTTTTAATTTTTTTATTTAATATAGAATTATATTTTATTCTAAATTTTTAAATAACATAAATTGCAAGAAAATATTATATAATATACAAATTAATGGACAAATTCAAATAAAAGTGAAATACAATTACATAAACATTACATAAACACTCAATTTTCGAAATAATTATGTTGCTCCCATAAATACTCTATTAATGCATTAAGGAGTTCAAAATGAGCATTTTTGTCTTTAATTTTTTTATGTCTAGCTAAAAATTGTTCAAACATGAGATTTCATCTACCACTATTTCTGTCGTTGGAGTTGGAGCCTCTACGACATCTTGAATTGGTGCATTAAGATCACGTTCATCCTCAATTATCATGTTGTACAATATAATACATGTAGTCATCATATCATGTAGCACTTCCTTTCTCCAAAAATCGTGAAAGTCCTGCAATAATTGCAAAATGTGATTGCAAAACTCCGAATGCACGTTCAACATATTTTCGGCATGATTCTTGTTTCATCGCGAATTAATTATTATGTTATGTATTGTATTTTATCTTGTATTTAAATTATTATGTTATGTATTATATTGTCATCTTGTATTTGAATTATCATATTATGTATTGTATTTTCAAATTAAAATTTCCATCTTATCATTTTGATTTTGTGTATTCTTTATAGTGAAAATTAATAATAAAATCAAATTATATTATTGTCGAAATTAGAAAAAATTAAAATACTATTAATTCGGGATGAAAGTAGTATGTATTAAATAATATATTTTTTAAAATATCATATTACATTTAAAAAGAATTGTGAATAGTAAATATTTAATTAATGACATTATATGTAAAATAATATGGTAATTAGAAAGTAGTAGAAATAATAATAAAATAATTAAAAAGTAAAATAGAGAGTGTGAATAGTAATTCTCCAAATTTGGAGAACTACTATTTACCTCTCTAAATATGAAGAATAGAGAGTGATATGGAGATGGATTGGAGTGTCCATTCTCTATTTTACTCTCCAAATATAGAGAATGGAGAGTAAAATAAAGTTGGGTTGGAAATGGTCTTACACTTACTTCAGGAGAGTGTATTGTCATTGTATGACACCAAAATTGGTCTGCCAATAGACGGCCAGAGGTTACAAAGAGGGATACTGAAAAAAAAATTAAAGAGAAAATAGAGATGATTTTGTTTTTTAAAAAAGTTACGATGAAGTGGTAAATATTTATTTATTTTTAATACGAGTATGAAGTTATCTTTGGTACAGAGTATTTTACCTCACAAAATGAGACTTTCTAGTGAGAATTCAAATTAGTCAAATGAAATTTTAGGTTTGAGTTACGAGTATAAAATTGTCTTTAGTAGCGAATGTTTTACCTCACAAAATGAGACTTTGTGGTGAAAATTTGAATTAGTCGAACCTAAAAAAAAATTAAATATATATTAAAAAATCCTTCTGAGATTGAATAGATTATACATTTGTTATTTATACCAAATACGTATGTACACGTACGTCATTTAATCACGATTAAGTAATATAATGATGTAACAACATGCATGTTAAGTGATAAAACGTACATAAAATACATATATCAACTGTTCGTTGATGTAAAAATCTTAGGCAATTAAACAATTCCCTGAATATGTGGAGATTGTCACTTTTTCAACTTGCTCCAATAAATGTGAACAGTGTCACACATTTTAGGGAAGTGATATTAGTAATACTACCTTATAATAAAGTTAATTATATTTTTCTTAGTTGCTTTATTTGCCAAATTTTCTGTTTGGGGCATGTGTTTCCCTAGCCTTACTGTGTGTCATACACTGTTCCCCACCCAATTTATCTCTTAGAAAACCATAATTACATTTTCATGAGATAAATTGGGATGGTCGAAATATTTTTTTCTGAAAAAATAATTTAAAAAAAAATTAATAAGAAAAATGACTTTTTAGTATGAGTAGAGAAAATAAATTTCATAAAGTAGTCTTTCAAGTTTATTGTCTCCTCTTCATCCCAACGGAATCTAATCCCTATCTCTTTATCATTCCAACCTTCGTCACCAGGGGTGGAGCCACCTTGAGTTCAGGGTTCGACAGAAAATTATACTATTTATATATACATGGATAAAATATATTTTTTTATATATATAGTAAATGCCGAACCCCCTTCAGCTAGTTTGTGTGTTTATTCTTCAAATTTTGAACTCCTTAATGAAAATTCTGACTTTGCCACTGTTCGTCACCCCCAAACTCCCACTACCCACACCATCCCAACCACCTTCGTGTTTTTCAAATTATATATAAATGCTGAAACAAAATATATTTTTATTTACGTATCAAACATTAAAAAATAAAATAAGAAAATCATTCATTTTTCATAGTAAACATTTTAGTTTCCTTCCTGCCAAACACAACCAAAATGGGCACTAGGACCCATATGGGAATGATACAAACTAAATCCAACCATTTATAGACACTATAATATATACACTTTTTCCACTAGAAAATGCAAGTTGATATTGAATCTTAGCTTGTTAATGAGTAGGGGATTGAAATCTTTTAACAAATGGCCATGATTATCAAAGAGACTATACATACAATTGCTCTCTCTATTTGAACTCCACTCCTAGTATCAATGGATAACTTATTTGGGGTCAAATTTCAAAACCAATCAAAATATACTGATTTCAAATTGTCTCATAAAATCTTGTGTTGATCATTGTGGGGCAACCCAATATGTTAATTCTTATTGCTTTATTTCAGTGGCGAATCTAGAATTTCGTGCGAAGAAAAAATTATATTTTGTGGGAATTACCTCTATTGATAAACTACCTTTCTAACTCGATATAGGCCACTTCCCACTTTATTACAAATTATAAACTACTATATCATATTTCCTATATTGTTGAAATTTTCGAGTTCATATCGTCTAAGTTGAATCTGAAAATTGTAAGTCATATTGTTTGTTAGTTGAGAGTATCGATTAGATAGGTTGTTGTGTTTGAGTTCAAATGGTGGTTAAGTATTGATTTTGTAAGACTTTGGGTGATCATGAAAATCAAATTAGAAAGGTAGCTCATTATTATTGAACAAACTTAAAGAAGTGGTCATTTGGATTTCGAACATAATTTTTGTGAAAAAGTTCGAGTGCATATTGTTATATATATTTGTTGGAAATAGTCTATAAAATTTGAAGTTGTTTGTGGAGATTTTGATTGGGTTTTGGGCAAAAATTGCTATTGAAAATTACGAAAAAAGATAAATTAATTAGTCATTATAGCTAGAGTCTAGAGATGTGTAACACACTTTTATACAAGTTTCTGTATTTTATTTCAATTATTCTATGTCTAAATTGCAATGGCCACAAAATCAACATTTTGGGGACCAAATTTAACAAATTATTGGTACAGTAAACTGAAGCAGCATGCATGTAGGTAAATTATATAAGCTAAAATCATTGGTACAGTAGATAAGACTACTCCTTTAACTAGGGATTTCAGGTTTAAGTTTTGGATATGAAAAAAACCCTTAGCTTTTCCTCCGAATGAATTTTACACCACACAAATTTAAATTAATCAAACTCTAATATGAGTATCAAACACCGAATAAAAAAAAGCAAAAAGAAAAGAATAGTAGTACAAGTGGGGATAGGAAGTGTCAGAAAGAGTGAAACTTGGCCTGAGCTTTTGGGTACCAAAAGGCAAGTAGCTAGCTAGCTAATTGTACTACGTAAGTAAATAGTAACCAACCTACAATTTAGTGGGAAGTTGCATTCAAATGACGTTGAAACAATATTTACTACTCCTTCCGTTTTATTTTATCTGACACTTTTTGAATATCAAGATTTAAACAAGTCTATCTTTGATCATAAGTTTTTCATAAATATTTTAAACATTTTGAATTATCAATTATTGTGACTTATAATATTTTTTACGTAGTTTATAAATATATAAATTTCATTTCAAGAAAATTAAAGATTTCAAGTGTAAATAAATTATTTAACTCTCGGAAAATATAAAGTATCACACAAATTGAGATAAGGGGAGTAATATTTATTTATTTTTGTATCTTTGACAAGTTAAGGTCAAACAAACATCTATTATGATTCCACTGTTTTCTGTCCATTAAACCAAAATGGCTGTGAAATATATGGGATTGGTCCCCTACCATGTCAGATATATCACACTTTCTCCTACTGTTGAAAAAACAAGAGGCTTTGCTCAATATATTTATTAGTCAAATGTTTTACTGCCACATTTGCGTTCATTTAACCATACATGGATGGATATTTCTACATTTATTGACTTCATTACTACTTATGTATAGTATATACTCAAATTGTTTTAAGGTAATGTAATCATTAAGTTTTTAGTAAATTTGAGGTTATAAAAGAAAGTTAAAGTGATTTTCTGAATAAAAAATTCTTAGTTGAGTAACTTTTTATGAGAAAAAAACTCTTAATTGAGTGTCCATTTGAACTATTATATCTATAACATAATTTATTCAATATTCACTAAAGATTTCTACAAAAACAATTGAGAAATTTAGTAGTAGTTCTTTTGATCTTTTATTTGAGTGTGTCCGTTTGGTTGTAAATGTTACCATTGAAACTTGAAAATTGAATTTTTGGAATTTAAAATTACATTTGGACATACATTTTATTTGGAATTGAACTTTTCTAAGTGAAAGTGAAGTTTCTCATCTAGATTAGTTAACTTGAATTCTTTTTTTAAAACAGATTTTCAAAATTATGATTCATAATTTATGGCCAAATAAATATTAGAAGGCAAATTTCAAAATATAACCCGAAATCTACTATCAAATGCTAGCGAAAACGGTTGATTAATGTTTTGTTATATTTTGAGAGTAGATTTGCACCAGGACGGGACGTATAAGAAGATCATGTCCGAATTGGTTATTTAATTTACATCCAAACTTTATAGTACTAAATCACCCCCAAGCCCATCAAATAATACAATGCAATTACATGTGTTTGATAAAGGATATAAGCCCTCGTGACTCTTTTACCATCACACATCTCTTCTCGTGAGTGAAACTAGAATTTTAACTTTATTAACACAAATCTATTATTGTAAAAATTCATTAGGTTTGCTCGAATCAGCATACAGGCTATTAGCTTTGCACCTCTATCCATGGAGACTCGGGTTGGCAATATAAGGACAATTTCAGGTAAAAGCGGTGGTGTAGCTAGCCATAGTTCAGAATTCAGATGTGTCTCAAAAAGGACCATTAAATATGGTCAAACTGTGAAGATCTGAACTTTACTGCTATGTAATAATACAGTACACTTGTATTGCATATTGAAAATAGGGTCAAAATAATTAACCATGTCCCAAAAGCAACCTTTGAAGGACTTGAAAAGACCATATATATAATCTTGGAAAATGAGCTCAAACCAATAAAACACCTCTAAGGCCCCATATGATTGTTGATTTTTGGAACATATTATCTGCTACTAGGGTAGGGAGGACGATGTAGGTAGGGCTAGTATATTATCAGCAGATCCCTAATTACTTATTCACTTTTGAATTAATATATTTATTAAGAAAATAATGATAGATATAGTGAGTTTATCATTTTATTTCTATTAATTATAAGTCAAAATATTCTACCTTTTTCAAAGTAATTAATTAAGGATATAATAGGTAAAAAAATAATTGCTATTTCTTAATTTGTAAAAATGGACAGGTAAAAAAAATTGATCAAATAATTAGGGAAAAAGGGAGTAATAATTTTGAATTCAATAAGGGAAATTTAATGTGTAAAATCTCAAACATAAATCAACAAAGTTTAAATCCTACGTACTCAAGTGTAAAGCGTATTAAATGGGCTTGACGACATGATTAAAGTAACTCCGAGATGTGTATTGAACCATATGAGGACGGGGACAAATAGCGCATGCATCATGCATTATACAAGTTGGAAAGCGGTGGAGTAGTAGGAATTTTTCAGTGATCAGTTGGATTTTTTATTAACTAACATTTTTTTAGTATAATTTACTTGAATTTCATAATGTTAAGAGTTAATTACATTATTTTCCTACTCTTTTCAAAATTACAAAAATCCCTTAAAATTTATAGATTTCAAATACATCACTAAAGGCATGTATCTGAGAGGCAGGGGTATAACAGAGAGGGGATAGGACAATACATAAGGGAGGGATGTATCCGAAAGGGGAGGAATCTATCAGAGAGGGAATTTTTGAAAAATAAAATAAATGATAGAGATTTTAGAGATTATGGTAAAATAAGATGTGTATTTAGGTAAATTTTTTCTTTCTGTAATGACCTCTTCTCCTTACAGTCAAGTGACTTTCAATTTCTCTCTTTGCAGCTCTCTACTGCGTTGATATTCAAGGAAATAGCTCTCGACACAAGGGATGTACAAGAAAGACCTGCTCTAGATCTCCAAGACTCCGTGGTCATTTTTTTAACATCGCTTTCTACTCTACTAATGTAATTTTTTCCAGTTATTCAACCATCTTATTTATCAAGCTCAATATTAACCAAATCAATCAACAATTTTATCTCCTTCGATGCAAATAAACCTTTTTTTAATGAATGGATGCATCTAAAAATTTAAAATCAATTAATATAACATTTAGCTAAATCATTGTTAGTTATAGAACGAGTAATCGTGCATAAAGACAAAACAAATAATTTATTTATTTATCAAATTTTAATTAACAACAAAGTTAAACGAACCAAACTTTGTATTTATTTATTTATCAAATTTTAATTAATTAATCAACAACAAAGTTAAACGAACCAAATCTTGTCCTTTTTTAGAAGATTTTGAAAACGGTTGGTTGGAGATTTATATCTCTGTAAAGGCCATATCGTGGCACTCTTTTTTTAACTCCTTCCGAGCTCCTACCTTTTTGCTCTCTTGGTGACTCGAACTCACATTTTTATCTTAAGATTGAAAGTGATGGATGCTTACCATCCGAACAATTTCCTTTTCTACTATATCGACTATCGTGGCACTAATTTTTCCTTTTGCAAGAAAAAATATTTTTGGAGTAATTATGAATACTGCACTAATCTGATTTAGATTTGGCTCCTCTTTATTTTTATTCTCTTCATTTTCCTTAAGTTTTTATTTGAACGAGTACACATGTTATAGATTTAAATCAATGCTTGAGATTTAATAAAATAAAAATAAGTCTTAACCATGAGTAAAATAATAAATATTTTAGATAATTACTTCCAAAATATAAGACAATCCCACAATTTTTAATGGGCATTTTTGAATCTAAAGAAAACGTTAAGGGCATTTTAGATAACTTATTTAGTTAAATCCATGTCATATTTATATTAAATAATGGATATTTTTTAACCTAAAAAAAATGTTAAGGACATTTTTAAACCAATAAGTGGAAGGAGTGTATTTTTAAACTATTATCAATAATGTTAAAAGGGCATTTTTTTTAGCCTTTATCCTAAAAACAATTTGGAAGGAAAAAAGTAGCCAAAAACATTCAAAAGCAAGTACGGTTTTTTGTTACGAAAGAGAAGTAAGAAAAGTTTAAATATATTTAGGAAAAATATCATGTACAAGTAAAATTGTGAGATTAAAAAAATATTTTTAAAAATAAATATAAGAAAGTAATTCATTATCTTAATTATGATGATTGATGAAGATTTATCTCAACCATTAATTTAAATTTATGACATGCATGTGTCCATCATTCCAATAAGAACCTGAGAAAATGGAGAGAAATGAAATGATCAGGAGTCAAATTCATCTGGTTTAACTTCTCTTTTTTTTTAATTATAAATGATTTATAATTTTTCTTGCTAAAGATTAAGGAAATATTTGACAAAGTTAAAAATAACTTAAAATAATTTTAAAAAGGTAAAAACCAACCGGCTCTAAATCAAAGATGTAACATATTAACATAGAGAAACATGCATATAGTATTGGTGGCTACAAATAACATTGTCATTTTGACTTGTTACCAAATACGTGAGACAAAAACTATCAATATAATTTTTTTTAGTATACAATTAACTACAACTGGATAAGGTATGAGATGAAATACACAATAACAATGGTACTAATATACAAAAAAAAAATATATGATATTATAATATACTTTGTGATGGAATAAGAAGCTTTCACATATAATTCTCATTTTTATGTACAGCTCATGTCGAGAACTCTTTGATTTAGATATATCAACCACTTTTATTCTTATATATATACTATTCAAAAATGATTTTAACATTTAGATTCCATTGGTTGTTTTATCCTATCCTTCATTTTTTATTGCTCAAAAGTTGGAATATTTTAAAATCAATTAGCATGCACTTCAATGTGCAATGTTTTCTTCTTCCTTTTTTTTTTATACCAAAACATCAATCTACCTTGTTCCTATCTATTAGGACTAAACTAAGAAAATAAACTAACAAATATATATATAGTAATGTCACAGGGCCGTCTCGACCATAAGGCCACTAAAGCAATCGCTTGGGACCACAAATTTTTTGGGCCCCCTATTTTCTCCCAAAGATGTATATATATTGTTAAAAGAATTTCATATATTGATAAATTTGAAAAGAATTTTTTGTATAGAAAATATAATTGAGAAATTGAATATTGTTTAGTTGATTGTAGTATCTTTTCTAGATTCTTATGTGGCTAGTTAATTGTAGTATCCAGGGGTGGACCCACATGGGCTCCAGGTGGTTCACTCGAACCCCCTCGGCAAAAAATTACACGATATATATAAGGTAATTTTCTGTATTTATGTGGATATATATATATTTTGAACCCCCTTAATAATAAAGAGAAACTGATAGCCCAGCAGCAAGTCCCCTTGAAACTAACCTCCATGTCGAGGGTTCCAATCCTTGTCTTAGCGTTTTAATTTTTTCTTTCTTAGTTTCAGTTTTTTTTTTTTTTTTTTTCAGTTTCTTTTTTTTTTTTTAAATAATAATTTATAAAACATGCTAAAAGTGTGGTTTTAAACCTAAAAAAATTCAAGGGCCTGCCACTAAAACTATATACTACTATTTTCTTGAAATTTTATTTTGTTGCCTTATTTACACGTTTATACTTTTATTTTTCGAACCTCCTGAACGAAAATCCTGGGTCCGCCATTGGTAGTATCATTTCTAGTTTCGCATGTGGCTATCTATTTTGTTGTCGAGCTCATTTATATTCTGACGATTATCATGAACCAATAGTATTGTCTTGTTTTTCTTTATTCTCCTTTCACTATTTTTATTCTTTTATTATTGATATTCTAAAGTCTCTCAAACGTTCAAATCCTCTACATTATGTAAAATCTATTGTTGTGTGTTTATAAAAAGATCAAATTTGTTTTTGGTGTCTTATTCAAATTTCAAGCACTAAAACTAATCAACACTATTTTAATATTATTATATCAACTTATCAAATTCATCACAACACTATTTTAACATCATTATAATTTTAAAAATTTTGAGTCGTGTTTTATTTTTCTAACTTTATATTATATAATTTTCATTGAAAATTTACATTATTTGCATTCATACATCATAATGTCTGCATATATCCTGCCTCTCCAAACCTCATTTGTAGGATTACACTGAGTATGTTATAATTATTCAATTTATATTTGTCAACTACTAAAAATAGGGCCTCTTTATGAAGTTTGGCTTTAGGCCCCCAAACTTGTTGAGACGGGCCTGAGTAATGATAAGATATGGTTGTATATGAAGAAATCTAATGAAAGAATTGTTTGTATTATTGAGAGAAAATGATATAAATAGTTTCTTAACTATAGGAGTAGGTCTAAAATTGTCTCTTAACTATACAATTAACGGATTTAGTCCTTTAACTATTCAAAAATTTATCAGCTTTGATCCCTTAACTATATACACTTATCGATTTTAGTCCATTAACTATAAACTTACCGATTTTAGTCCTATTCAAAAACTTATCAGGTTTGATCTTTGTTCATTTTTTAATACAAATAGCTTAGCTTTATATTCATGAAAATCTTCGTGAAATAAAATCTTTAACTTATTTTTTTAGTTGTTTCTCTATCCCAGTCCTTTTTTCTTCAAACTATTCTAATGAAAAGAACAATAACGTCAACGATTCAAAATAAAATTAATGAGGAAAGAAGATATAAGTCCTAATTTTATTCAATTTAGGATAAAATTAAGCATATAATTGTTGTTAATGACTTAAATCCGCACTTGAATATGCTAATTAGTGCGGATTTTATTTAATTTACTCAAATTTCTTTACGTAAAATAAAATGAATAGTATAATAAAATTGATATATTTTAAAAAAAATTGCAAATCAACCATTTTATAAAATTTAAATTCTGAAAAATTAAACAAATTCCGTTCAATGAAGTCGTTGGAGTACAAACTTTGGATGTAACGGGTTATGATTTTTTTTCTTTTTATAATAAAGTTTAGCATATTCAAGTCCTTAGTAGCAATAATATGCTTCATTTTATCCTCTGTTGAATAAAATTATGACTTATATTTTTTTTCCTCGTAAATTGTATTTTAAATCGTTGAGGTTAAGGTTCTTCGCATAAGGTTAATTTGAAGAAAAAGTAGCGGATAAAGAGAAACAACAGAAAAAATTGCTAAAGAATTTAATTTCTCGAGGCATGTGTACCGTTAATATAAATCTAAGCTATTTGTATTAAAAAATGGACAAAGACCAAACCTGATAAGTTTTTGAATACTTAAAGGATTAAATTCGATAAGTTTATAGTTAAGAGACTAAAACCGTTAAGTGTATAGTTAAGGAACTAAAACTGATAAATTTTTGAATAGTTAAAGGACTAAATTCATTAAGTATATAATTAAGGAACCATTTTAAACCTACTCCTATAGTTAAGAGACTATTTATATCATTTTCATGTATTATTGATGATAATGATTGAGATTACATATGCTCCTATTTATAGGAGAGAGTTAGCCGCCTACTACAACCAATACATGTAAAATGAGAGTTATATTCTAGCTATAGAATAATAGTACAATAAAAAGTATAGATTATTATATTGTTAGAAAGAAGTTCTTAAAAGCAACAGAAGAAAATTATATTTTTAAGATCAGAATATTCTTGTCGTACATATATATTTATCAATATATCTCTTATTAATTAATTAACATATCTCATAAGTTTGGTTAAGTTTAATCTAAAATTTTATTTATTTATTATTTTATGTTTATATATGATTATTTATATATTATATATTATTTTATGTATTATTTTATAGGATTAGATAAAAAGTAACAACAATACTTTTGTGGGATTAGAAAAAAAAGAAAATTACGATTTTATTTATTTTTGTGGTGCATTTTTGTATGTAGTGATTTAATTTTTGGAATAATTTTTAAATTTATTTTGCTTGGTATTTAATCAAAAATTTATTTTTATTGAATTAAAATGTTAATATTCAAATTTTCAATCAATATTGTACATTTTTTTTTTGAAGGGTTGAAATTTTTAGTTGTTATTTTTTTCTTTTTTTTCTAATCTTACAAAAATATTGTTTTTACCTTCTTTTGCTTTTTTCTAATTCTACAAAATAATAAATAAAAATAATAATACATAAACGTAAAATAAAATATAAAATTATTAAATGGAACTTAACCAAACATATGAGATATGTTAATTAACTAATAAGAGATATATTAGTATATATATACACACATTTATGGAAGAGACATTTTAGAGCTTGTTTGGCACTGCTTATTTTCATAAGCACTTTATTAAAATAGCTTTTCAGAAAAGTGCTTTTGAGAAAAAAAAATTGTGTTTGACTAATTCATTTGAAAAGCGCTTTTTATAAGCAAATTGTGTTTGAATAATCTTTTTCAAAAAGTGCTTCTGAGAGTCAAATTGCGATTAAGAGCAAGTATCAATATACTTTTAATATTAAGATTATTTTATTGAGAAAAACTAGTTTAAATATCTATTACAAGAAATTAATATTAAAAAAAATTATTAAATTAAAATGTTCATATTCAAATTTTCAATTAATATTATACTTTTTTTAAAGAGTTGAAATCTTTAATTGTTTATTTATTATATAAAAATAAAAAATGAAATTATTAAATGAAACTTAACCAAACATATGAGATATGTTAGTTAATTAATTAATAAGATATATATATATATATATATATCGGGAAATTTTAGTCTTAAAAAAAATCTGCTTCTACTTTTTTTTAAAAGAAGAAATTTTTAGCTTCTTCCCAACGGTAGAAAAACTGTTTTCGTTTCTATTTAAAAGCAGTTATACATGTTTGCCAAACACTTATTTTTTTTCCTCAAAATAAGTGCTTTTGACCTCCCAATAGTAATGACAAACAGGCTCTTAGTCT
Organism: Solanum piurae; assembly: GCA_029582685.1. Classification (NCBI taxonomy): domain Eukaryota; kingdom Viridiplantae; phylum Streptophyta; class Magnoliopsida; order Solanales; family Solanaceae; genus Solanum; species Solanum piurae. The sequence continues at coordinate 61,029 of JAJOOO010003174.1, read as the reverse complement.
TGAAAAAAATAATTCCTACTTCTGCTTTTTTTTTGGGGCATCTCCAATCTTATACTCTATTTTTTACTCTCCAAATATTAAGTTCTCTATTTTTTCAGACAACCAACTCCAACTCAATTCTCTATTTTACTCTCTAAAAAAGAATCTTCTTCTCTCTCCTTAATATTATATTATTATTTCTTATTTCTTAATATAATTCATTTCTTTCTTTTTCCCAAATAATCACTTTATATAATTTTCATGTGATATAAAATTATATTTTTTCAAATTTTTATTTAATATACTATTATATTTTATTCTAAATTTTTAAATAACATAAATTGCAAGAAAATATTATATAATATACAAATCAATGGATAAATTCAAATCAATGGATAAATGCAATTACATAAACACTCAACTGTGTCAAAATTATTATGTTGCTCATAAATACTCTAATACATTACGGAGTTCAAAATGAGCATATTTTTCGTTAGTTTTTTTATGTCTAGCTAAAAATTGTTCAAATCGAAGATTTTCATCTACCACTGTTTATGTTGTTGGAGTTAGAACCTCTACGACATCTTGAATTGGTGCATTAAGATCACGTTCATCCTCGATTATTATGTTGTGTAGTATAATACACGTAGTCATTATATCATGTAACACCTTCTTTCTCAAAAACGTGACGATCCTGCAATAATTGCAAAATGTGATTTCAAAACTCCAAATGCACGTTCAAAAATTAATAATAAAATCAAATTATATTACTGACGAAAATATAAAAAAAATGAAATATTATTAATTCGGGATGAAAGTAGTATATATTAAATAATATATATTTTAAAAATATTATATTATATTTTAAAAGAATTATGAATATTAGATATTTTAATGATACTATATGTAAAATAATATGTTAATTAGAAAATAATAGAAATAATATTAAAATATTAAAAAAGTGAAAGAGAATGTGAAAAGTAGTTCTCCAAACTATTCAACTCTCTAAAAATGAAGAATAGAGTCTAAAATAAAGAGGGGTTGGAGTGCTCATTCTCTATTTTACTCTCCAAATATAGAGAATGAAGAGTAAAATCGAGGTAGGTTGGAGATGGTCTTAAGAAGCAGAAATTTTTAGCTTCTTTCCAACAGCAGAAAAACTGTTTCTGCTTCCACTTAAAAGCAAATTCTTAATTTTTCAAAAAAAAATAAAAAAATTCTCAAAATAAGTGTTTCTAGACTCCCAACAGATACGCCAAACAAGCCCTAAATATCTATTATAAAAAAAAATTATTTTTATTAAATTAAAATCTACATATTCAAATTTTCAATCTATATTCTACCTTTTTTTAGAGGGGCAAAAAATCTTTAATTGTTATTTTTTTTTCTAATCTTACAAAAATATCGATGTTACCTTTCCCCCCCCTAAATCTGTGTAAAATAATATACAAAATAATAAAATATAGATATTAAATAATAATACACAAATGTAAAATAAAATAAAATAAAACTTAACAAAACTTATTAGATATGCTAATTAATTAATAATGGATCTATTGGTAAATATTTATATATGAAAGGTATATTGTAGTCTTGAAAAAAAAAATTCTGCTTTAATTTATTTTAAGAAGCACACAATTTTAGCATCTTCCCAACGGCAGAAAAATTATTTCTACTTCCATTTAAAAATAGTTTTACTTATTTGCCAAACACTTAATTTTTCAACCAAAAAAATCTCAAATAAGTATTTCTTGTCTCCCACCAACAATGCCAAACAGGCTCTTAGACTCCTACCAACACTAAACTAGTAGAGTTACTACTCAATTATGTAATGATTCACGGTTGTTCATACTCTTAATCAAACAATACTTCTGATCATTTGAATATTGTTGATCCTTAACTTCAATATTTCTTCTCAAGTTAGAGAGAGGTGGAAAAATCACTCCTAGCTTACTTCGAAAATCAATAAGCACCTGCTTTGTCAAAAGTATGGGTGTCAACTAAGTGACTAACTAGTCCTTGGACCTTACAAACTGTGTTAACAGTTGTCTGTTGGCTACTTTTTCTCGAACAAAATGATAGTTCATTTCTACATGTTTGCTCCTTAGCACCCAAGTTGTCATAAAACAAGGAGGCACTATCTTAAGATAAACTCCAATGTCGTGAAAAATGTAAATGATCCATGTCATTTTAGCTGTAGTGGCTTCCTTATTCAGCTTCAACACTAGACATGTACTGACTCGATCGGTCATTTTTGGAAAGCTTTATGAATTTACAATTTTACCCTTCTGATATTGTCCCTGGTCTTCTATATTTGAGTTTTGAAAAGTTGGTTTTGATTTTTGAGTTAAAAATTGATAATTTTGGTAAGTTTTGAGTTTGAAAGGCTAAGTTGTTAAGAAAGTGGTTTTCAGTGTCTTTTGGAGTTTTGAGTTTTGGATTAAAATTCCATCAGTTCCGGAATATGAAATCTGGTTTGTGAAAGTTGTCGGTTTTTTATTTCGAGTCTTTTTGAGGATTTGAGGTCCTAAGTTGTGAAATTAGGAAAATTTTGGGTGACGATTCTTAACTTTAAATATTCAATTACGCCTTTATTATTTATGGTTGTATGTGCTCAAATCAATCTTTTTAAATGAGAAATTTGGGGTTATCTTCAGCAACCCAAGAACTTAGAAAAATGGTGATTTTGAAGTAGTTTTGATCCATTTTTCGAAATGGTTTTCACTAATGAGTTTCTAAAGTCTTAAACATCATTTCAAGTATTGTTTTCCGAATTCAAACCTCCTTTTTGAAATTGGGTTTTGAGTTGATTGACCCATTTCTCTATATAATTGATGTGAGAATTCTTGTTTCCTATTAGTGATTGTCAACACTTGATTATTATTATAGATTGAATGGCTTTGAAAGTGATTCCGTAGAGGAAGACTCAACTCTTGGAGTGACTGTTAATTGATTTAAGTCAATTGATCTCCTAAACCTTGTATTATAATAGAATTTGTATACTTTCTTGTTGCTTGTGTGTTGGGAGTAATGGGGATGAAGTGAAGGGTTTAATTGTCCACTTGATACATCTAAATGAATAAAAATGGGTTGAAATGAAAAAGACTATGTGATAAACATGATGATGTGAATTGCCTTATTGTGACTCGTGTTGATTGTTTGATGAGATGTTTGAAAGCATGAATGTGGACTTGAATTATGTGAATTATTTTCTCTTTCATGTGGTGTAATATTGCATGTATGCATTGATTATGAGCATCGTGATGATATAAATGATGACTTATGATACCAAGGTCTTTACCGGTGAATTTATGATGTCGAGGTCTTTGTCGGCGAGTGTTGTGATGCAGAGGTCATTTCCGACAAGTGTTTATAAAGCCGATAGAAAATGGTTTCGGCTAGTGATTCAATACAAAGCCAATGAGAAATGATTTCGTCTAGTGATTTGATATTGTACTGGTGGGAAATAGTTTCGGCTAGGGATATTGTGCCGATGTAAAATGGTTCCCGCAAGAGATTGATTATTGTGACTTGATACATTTAATGTTTATGACGCGACTTGCTTGCTAATTATGTACTTTTTAAGTGTGAGTGAACTACTTGAATTTGAGAATAAGTTGCTTGATTAGTTTGGTTGTTGATTGTGACTATTGAACTGTGGATATTGGACCTTGTGAGTCATGTATTGTAGAATTGTTAGGTTGGGATGATTTCTGTGCAGATTGTAGTTTGAGGAGGTTCGTTTGAAGTGTAAGGGGTATTCATTTTCTAGATAGATGCCTTGTTTATTAGGTTGTTTGTTGTGTACCATGTTGTTGGTATTCACCCCTTGCTCTACACTTATGTAGGTTCCGAACCCGGACCCATGTCATTTTTTTCTTCTCCTCCTGAAATTCGAGGCTCGTTGAAGGACTTGAGAGGTAGTTGCTTGTCATCATGGCGGGCCCTTTCTCCCTTTTGCCTAAAGCTTTATTCTATTTAAGAAACAAAGATTAAGACTTGTAATTATTTCTTAAATTTCGCACTTTATGCAATGTAATGGCTTGTACGCGTGACAACCAGGTTTTGGAGATTTGTTTAGAATGAATTTTTTTCTTCCTTAATTTGTCTTGTTCTTACTTTATATAAATTCATTTTTTTAAAATTTTTGTTAGGTTAAGGCTGACTCTTCTTGGTGGGAATAGACAAATGTCATCACGTCCATTTTTGGGTCGTGACAAATGGCATCAGAGCCCCATATTCATAGGACTGATGTGTGCACAAGCCAAGTCTAAGTAGAGTATTGAAGATCGATAAAAAGACGTATGTACTTATCTTCAAGACGCTACAATTCCTTTTATTCATCTTTTCTTATCATGCATGATTTCCTTCTCTAGTGTTGAATTGATGTGTGTTGTTTTGGCATATGTAATGGACCAGAGCTTTTGTTTCCAATAGTAGAATGGAGGCAGTCACTGAGGTTGTTGTTGAAACCCCAACTAGGGGTAGATGGAGGGATCGAGCTACAAGTCATGCTCGTGTAGTAGCACTGATAGAGACCGTGCTCGTGGAGCAGGACCAGCCAAAGATCGAGCTAGAAAGGTTTCTCTAGAGCCATAGGTTGAGGTTGTTGAGAACCAGGTTCCTCCCGAGTTTGGAGCTCCTTTATTTCATGAGACTTTGTTGAGGATGCTAGGTGTGTTAGAGAACCTCTCTCAGGGTAGTGCGACAAGTACACCACAGTTTGCTCCGATGAGGGTAAAGGCGCAGACCCAGGTCAGCAACAGACTCCAGGTATATATGTTCAGGTGGGCCAGCCACCAGTGGTTCCTTCATTGACTATTGGTGCATAGATTACTCTCAAGGTTATTCTGACAGCGGCTGATCAACAATGTTATGAGAGGTTTCAGAAGATGAAACCACCCCAGTTTCAGGGTGATAAGAGCGAGGATGCTCATGAGTTCTTGACTTTGTTCCATGATATGCTCGAGCTAGTGGGTATGGTGGATGTTCGTGGTGTCCGTTTTGTTGCACTTCAGCTTCATAGTCGCGCCAAAGATTAGTGGAGGACTTTTGTAAGGTCTAGACCAATTGGATCTCCCCCGGCAAAAAGGATGTGTTCACTAGTGATTTTCAGGGCTACTTCATTCCTTGGAGTATGAGAGAGGAGAATCGTCTAAGATTTGTGAGCTTGACTCAGGGAAGTTTGTCTGTGACCAAGTGTGAGGCCTATTTATATGAGCTTTCTAGGCATGCTATGACTATTGTTCCTGATGAGACAGAAAGAGTTCACAAGGTTGTGAGAGGGTTGAATTTCTCTACCAGCTCGTGTGTGTTCCGAGCAGCCAGAGAGGGGGCTTCCTTCTAATTTATTGTGAGCAACGCCAAAGAGGCAGAGCTGATGCTTTTAGAAGAGTTTGGAGAGCCATATAAGGCATGTCTTCTGGTCAGTTTTCTGAAGGTAGAGGTTCACATAGAGGTAGTAGGTTCTTTTAGCATTGTGGACCGGTTCATACTTCTATGCCAACAGCTAACAGTGGGCAGTCAGCCTGATGATCTTATGGTTTTGGCTGAGGTAGTCATGGTAATTCGTCTAGTTCACAACAATAGTTATATGTGTCGATATCTTGCTTTACTTGTGGGGATTCAGGTCATATAATGTGACAATGTCCTCTTCAAACTCACCCAGAACCCCAGCGTACTTATTCAACTACTCCATCTAAAGATTCAGTGCCTCTGACCAGGGGTTGAGGTAGATGTCAGTCAGGTAGAGGTGGTAGGACTTTTGGTAGGGGTGCTACAGTTCCATAAAGTGGAGGTAGAGGTTCTACTCAGACTGCAAATGGACTAAATGACCAATGTTATGCTTTTCCAGGAAGACCTGAGGCTGACACTTCTAATGTTGTGATCACATGTATCATCCCAGTTTTCCATTGACCTGAATTTGCATTATTTGATTTGGGGTTTGCTTTCTCATATATGTCTACTTATTTTGTTGTTAGGTTGATATGTTTTCTGATTGCATGTATGTGCTTATTCATATTTCTACACCAGTGGGTGAATCCTTAGTGGTGGATTGAGTGTATCGATCATGTCTTGTTTCTTTGGGCGGGTATGATACTTGGGTAGACTTCATCATTTTAGGGATGGTAGATTTTGATGTTATTTTGAGTATGAATTGGCTTTTCCCGCATCGTGCTATTCTTGATCGTTATGCTAAGACTATGACCTTCTATGACTATCAAATCAAGGGTCTAAGAACCATGTAGAATCTCTTCATTTGCTTCATTATTTGTCCTCACATTATCTAAATGGAAAGACACACATATTGTTGTATCATTAGTTGCATTATAGTTATTGTCATTGGTTGAAAGGTGAGGGAAGCTGGACAATTATACCCCTGAAGTGGAGTTGGTAATGTTAGGTGCATGCATTTTAGATAAAAATTCTACAAAAATAGCTAAGTGAGTAGATACATCAAATTTTGCATGATATTGATCTGAGTGTACATAAGGCAATGTGCTTTTGTCAAGCATCATATGTCTAGACACATATACTTTTCTTGTTAGGGGATGGTAACATATATAGACCTAGGTATGTGAATTCAAACAGACAATTCACTATCAACTTATTCAGGTATGTCTGTTATGTAAAAATGACGAATCTATTAATCTTTTAAAACTTCTCAGTTCAATTAGAAGAATTTTACTCTAAGGCCTTTCGACACTTGGGTGGAGAATTAATTTTTTTTCATCATCATATGCCTCAGGTTATCTATCCTAGTGATTCTCAGAAGAATCATTCTTTGTTAAATATTATAGCAACGGAAGAAGAAGTAATTATGGCAACAAAGTCATCATTTTGCCTCTAGCTTCAACAGAGAACATCGAGTTTTCACTAGTGTTTAAAATTTCAATGACAGTTGATGAGGATGAGGTAGCCATGGACAGTATCCCCATTATCGATTTTCAAAAAGCCGTCAAAGGAAAAGGATAAGAGGAGTGGAAAAAAAATAATAATATATATAACTTGTACATACAATCCTGCGAATCACCAATCTACCATATTTGTGAATATATGTTGCACATACAAATAAATTTTATTGATGCAGGGGTATGTACCTGTGAATCAACAAAAAACCCATCGAGAATATGGACCAACGAAACTTCTATGACTCTTCTCATTACGTTACTTGGTGTTACTGTAATATCCTTGTTGTCGGCCTTTATGATTTCACGCATGTATTTACGATGAGGTTAGTCAACGGTGTGAGCCATTTAGAGTGAGGTTTCAGTGCATAGGTTTTCTGGGTTTATGGTAATATGTAATTGCACAACAATGATAATAGAGGAATTATGTCCTGTTACAACAATGTTCAATTTAACTTGACTACAATGGTAAAATATAGTTTAAACATTAGTTTTGATAGTTGGGTTAAAGTAACAGTGGTAAACATAATTGTGAAAAATGTAATGTATCGGGCTCGAAGGTCGGTTGCTTTTTTGGAATATTGGATTGATCAAGATACTGCTCACATGAATAGTGGAGATCCCAAATCTACCTAATGTGAGAAGAGCATGTTAATGTTTACAAACAAGAACTATACTCGGTGTATATTCGATAAACATCTACGATAGACTGTTGGATACCTTTATAGATTGAGACTCTAAGGTAGCATAAGTCCAGTATAAGTTTATCATCCTTCAGCTTTTCCATGAATGCACCGTCATTTTCAGCAAAATCTCCCCCATAGAGTAACAGTTGTATGCTCCATGCTGGATTATCAGTTAGAAGTGAAAATTAAGTACATCACCATATCTCTATATAGGTGGTAGATTATGAATCATCGCAACTTACATCTCATTTGTAACAAGTATTTCCCGTCTCTTGGAATTCACATTTTGAATGAGGGGATTGACCGAAACTAAGACACAAATCAAGTCTGGAAATAGGTAAAGTAAATTAGTGATACCGATTACGTAATGGAGCATGAAAATTACAACTTAGTCGTCTGGATAGTTACCTAGAATAGCACCATTAGGTAATTTATCGGCATCATCCAGTGATAAAAATTCATCAGAAAATTTGTGTGTTGAAACCTCATGGTCAGTCTCATTTATGATTGTGTTGTCTGTAAACGCCAATTCAACTTCTTTATGCATATAAGAGTAGTTGGGGTTGACACGATATAAGCGTCCTTTAGCAATGTAGTAACTCTTATTTGGCTTCAAAGAGTCCTTCCATGTTTCGATATACTTATTAAGTAGTATTGCTTGGATATTTGTCCCCTATTATTAAGCGGGGGTGGCATAAGTAAAACAAACATGAATGATAGTACGATAACGTAAGTAAAAGTGTCAATGTTGTTACCTCTTCATCAACTAATATTATCGTTCTGAAAGTCCCTTCATGCCTTGAATTCATGTAAGGTGTTATTGAACCCCTTCGAATAATTAAGACTCTCATCACAAAATCAACAGAGTTTTTTGGTATCTTATTTATCGGTACACTATATTTTGCTAATTTCATTTCAGTCGCCATGTGGGCTGAATCTCGATTATTCCCGGTACCTGGGAGATGAGTGCAACAATGTTAATTGCTGGCTTTTTTTAGAATTGCCAGGAGATTGTATGTAAGCAGACGATCCAACAATTATCTGTAGAATTATTGGGTTGAATGTGATGCATAACAGAGGGTAGCAGTAAGATGTAAATAGCCCAATCGTAAGGGCATAAGTAACATATATATAGGAAATTTGTAGTTATAAATGGCAGGGAACTGTATATACGCAGGCAAACAAATCATAGTCAATGTTATTGTTGCCGCAAGGGGAAGGAACAAAGTGAATGATTCCATCTGGAATGTGATTCATATTGCGTTCTTTCAGAATGTAAGTTTAAAGTAACAAGGGAATGACATACAAAAGGGAATAACTTACAACTTGTTAAATAGTAGAGCAGATGCATGGAATGTTATGTTTGCGATTATTCTGTTTGCAGGGAAAACAATTAAGCTGGTGAAGAAAAAGGTTAGACGTAGTAAGGCAGTATGTGAACGAGAGGGTGTGGCGTTGCATACATGTGTGTCAACTGTAATTGTTGTATGTTTGATGGGGAGAAACATCGCAGTTTCGTAGTTATAAATAGTGGCAAGCGATGGGGTGCGACTGTTTGGGAATAATGGACAGAGGTGTTTCTTCATTGCGCAGGAGGGAGAAGTGGTGTCGTTTCCGAATGGTTCTACATAATGGACGAAAAGGTATGCTCAAAGTGCAACAGGTGGAAGTGGCGGCGTTTGTGAATGGGTGTATATAACACGGGGTGATATAGAGTGGAATAAGGGTAAATTAGTAAGAGCGAGACTGGCCTACCCAAGAGAGAGAACGCAAGAGTGACTCTCCCTATCACCAGGGGCGGACCCACGTAGCTGGTTTTGGGTGCTCGAGCACCCATTGACTCCGATAATTTTTTGTATATATATAGAAAATATGAAAAATACGTTATTAAATAAATATAAATAAGCACCTATTGAACAAAAATAGTCGTGGGTGCGTGATACGCTCAAATTACACCTCCCTAAAGAAGCATAAGAGATCGTCACCTCCGTCGCTCCATACTTAGATTATTACAACTCAGGTACTGGAACCACTCTTCTGATCAGTTCTACGGAGCTGCAGGACGAACCGTAAGTCATTCGACGGTCCGTCAGTCCCCACCGTGGTTCCACACTTGGTGACTCTTTTCAGCACTTGCCTCAGTTACATCTTCATCTTTTCACGCCTGAGTTTATTTCCTGAAATTACAACAAAAAAAACACATAAAACTAACACAAATATGCCTTAGACATTCGTAAATCCTAAGTGAAACATATCAATAGTAGCGTAAACTCACGGTACATCAACACCCTCAACTTAAAATTGTTGTTTGTCCTCAAGCAACACATTTTGACTCTAAACGACACTTGTACAGAAGCAAACAATTTCAGCCCAAGCAATCACATGGCTCTTCATCCCGACTATTATTTTGAGTGCAGTTTTGTTCTCTTAGACTCAAACAAGCTAATTTGTGCGGATTCAAACATGACAATGACTGACCAAGCAACACAAACCTCCACAGTTTTACTATCACCAAGGTACCAATCGTCCGACAATATAACTAGTGCCCTTACTTCAAACAAAATCCTTCCTCACACACTGAATGTTATTCTTGGTACATGGAGGTATTCAACACTCACACTCAGAAATAATTTCAAGTACAATTGGTGCTCAATGCCATAGGCTTACACTTATTTTCACTGCTTAGACTCTCCAAACTAAACTCTAGGATCACTATAGGGCTTTCTTAGCTTGTAACGTAGGCTTAGGGTCAGGTGTGGTACATTTGGGTATTTTAAGTGACTTTCTGCCCTCGTTGACATTACTTTATGCTTTCGACCTCTTTTTTTTTTCTTTCCCTTGATTCTTTTCAACCACGGATGCGACTTCCACTTCGTAGCTCTTGTACTTTTCAATTGCATCTTTTTTTATTTTTTTTGCATTTTATTCTTCTTGTTTTATTTTCACCAAAGTCACATCCTCTTTCTAGTTTTCTTTTCTTTTCAACACCAAACTTTTTTCATACCCATCTTTCTTTTGGTTTCCTCTATCATAGCCACCCTCGACTTATGGATTTTCCATGAATTGAGGTACACAATACCCGATGTCGGATCAGGGCAAAGAACGAGGTCACGTTTGCAGTAGCCACCCTCAACTTAGGCTTTTGGCCTAAGTTAAGGTACACATGTCCAAGAAGGGACCAGGGTAAAACATTAGATTTTGGGAAGGTGAGTTAGGGAGTTAGAAAGAAGTGGTCTATTTTAGGCTCAAATTATTTGGATCAAGGAGAATATTCTTTTCATTTGGTCGGACTCTTTTTAGGCAATTTAGCGGACTACTTAGAACAAGGGCCTATGATCACGTCCTAGCAGCTAGAGTGGATTATCTTAGCAGGACCAACCGGAAAAGTTCTAGATTGGCACACAAATGTTTGATCAATCAATCATTCTCTCACTCACTTGGCACATAGTTACATTATCAGATTGTCGGATTACCCAGTTTAAGTTAATTGTAGGTCATGCAGTTGGTTCATTCTTATGTCATTTTCAGGGCCAACACATTCAACTTATTCTAGCCTCGTGAGTATTAGCACACAATTCATCAAAAAGAAAATTATGCCATCATGCTTCAAGATTATTTTGCTTCTACACATACGAGTACTAACACAGGTCGGTTCAACAGAAAATAAACAGTCTCTTGGGGAAAAAGAACACAGGCAAGAAAACCCCAAGAGAGGATTATGAGTTGGGTTACTCACACTTCACCCTATCACTCACAATCCATTTACCCCACCTCCAACAAAATAAGTGCAATTGCCCCAATGCACAAAAACAGTAAAATAAAAAATGGATTTGGGTGAAGCAAACCTATGGCGCATAGCGCCGACGCCTCATCAACAAGTGGGTAGGTCCGGTTTCCCGGCCTCCGCAACAACAGTAGTAGGGTCACCCTCAGTAGTGCCCGCATTTTCAGTCACAACACCCTCAGTAGTGCTATCCGTCAGTCTCACCACACCCTCAGTAGTGGGCAAAGAACTTGACGCCCCATCCATCATCTAATGGGCTCTCTGCTCCCGTAACCGCTCATCTACAATAAAAGCTTTCATGGCCGCTTTTTCTAACTTAAGCTGCTTCCTACTGGCCCTTTCTGCCTCCGTGCGCTTGGGGTGTCGACTAGATCGGTGCCTCTTCCCACGGGCACGTGTTGGCTTCTCCTCCACCTCATCTCCACTAAACAGTGCACCCAGAATTGTATCATCGCCAAGTGCAGATGGGGCAGCCTGAGGCTCAACAACGAGTGTCGCAAAAATGGCATCCACATCGATCCGAAGGCCAACTATATCTATCCGGAGGGCAGTCACATCAGCGGTGGGGGCAGGCCTCTCCAACACTCTTACCTCAAAGGCATCTAAGCGTGCGTGAACAACTTGGACCTTCTGGTCCATCATCGCCTCCATTCTCTTTTCCACTCGCTCATCAGACTAGACAATCAATTTCCTCATTCATGGCTTCATGTGATGTAGCAGGGTGGCCATCTAGCCCTCCAACTTTTGGACTCGAGCCAATGGTAACATAGTCGTTCCGGAGAGTAGGGTGGCTCGAGATAAGCTCGGGGATTGGCTGGCCGTCTGAGAAGAGGAGGTTGGGTGCTCATCACTCAGAGCTGTAGTGGGGGCCCATCTCCCTACATCTGCCCCACAGTGTGTATCAGATCCTCGCCCATAGGTACATCGACTCGGGGTCCTCTGCGTGATGCTGCCACATTCGCGTCATCCTAAATCAACCCAATGTCAAGGGTCCCAGTCGCATGCACCAATTTATCATAGTGTTAAATATACACTCCTGCATCCCTGCAAAGTTGAAAGATCATACAGGGGAAAGGGTAGGTGGTGGTGGTCTTGAAAGTACTCTCATGCAATTCTCCCAATAGCAGGCGGGGGAAAATTATATCCAATCCGACAACCAGTGCAGCCACCATGACCGCTCTATCCCATCTGACTATATTATCGGCCATTGTTGGTGACAATCTATTGCAGACCAATAGCCAAAAGAACCTGGCTGCCAAAGTGAGGGTTGCCTTCCGAATACCCAATCGGGTAGCAGCAACCCATTTCGCTCTCTCTCCATCCAAAGCCATAGATCGAGCTAGCCATGATATAACCATCTCTATTTTATCCGTATTTCGGCCGAAAGCTCATGTCCGCACAATTTCCCACTGATATTCAAATTCAGCGGTGGAGTCCGCCCATGTGTGGTGAGGGTTAGGGCCATAAAGGAACCAGCTGATGGTGGTGTAGGATAAGTCCACTGAGTCACCTCGGACCATGGTGGATGTGAGGGGATTTTGTGCGACGGGCTTGGCGTTCTTGTGAATTCGCCCTCGAAGAGTGGCAGCATAGGAAGCATAAAACTCCCGCATAATAACCTCGCTATAAGTACCCAGGTCACGAGCCATCCACGCGCACTTGTGTCTTTGTAAAAGCTGGTGGATCTCTAGCATAGTGTGGAGGCTCCCGGTGAGAACTCTGCGCTTCTCCGTAATTTTACTGGCCATATTTTCCTTGGCATTCTTCATCTTGGTATCACGGTAAATCTGCCACTGTCCCTCGACGCACCACCTGTTCGGCTCTCCGTCTACAGGATCTGGTTGGTCATTTTGAGGGATGTGAATCCCGTCAGAGCTAGATGCCTCATCAGACGAGATAGTCGCTTCATGTGCACTTGAACCGGTGGTGGACCCGGACTTAGACCCGGCAGCAGAGTGGGACTCAGAACCGGACCCAGACCTAGTTGGTGACCCGATCAATGTATCCTCCTCATCAGACTGGGAGGCAGTGACTACGTCGGGGAGCACCTTTTTGGAATGGTTTCGAGCAGTCCGAGCAGGTGTGGGTGAGTAATTCGAGTCTCGTTCCCTATCGGTATCCTCATTGATAAGTCGTAAAGACGGCACCACGGACTTTGACCGGCCCCTGTTGATGACGACTTTCTTGTTTGGTATCATGGTACCTGCGGAGGAGATGTTAGGACCCAACTCAAGCACTAAACATGGTGGAAAGAATTTAAGAACCATAAACAAACGAAATCAAGAAGAGAAAAACAAACTAATAATAAAAAATTACAGTTAGCTACAGTGATAACCAACGGAGGGAAACGACGGTCCGTAGGTCAACCTACGGTCTGTGGACCTGCTCCGTAAGTCAGAAGTAACTAGGGCATAGCCACAGATGGGAACGACGGAAATGCATAACGGTTCGTGGGTCATCCCACGGACCGTAGTCCACCTCCGTCGTGTCACACTTGGGAAATTTCCCAAGTGCCCCTGCCACGGACTAGATCAACAGACCGTCGACTGAACGACGGTCCGTGGACGGGGTCTCGTGGGTAGGTTTGGGCCAATTTTATGCATCAGTGCTTATCATTCAGACATACAAGAGGATCAACGACAACACTAAGCAAGTCTAATCATGCATTTCAACACTCCACATGCTAGTTCGTCATTCTCGGGGGACCAATAATTCAATTAAGCACGCCATTCATACAATTTATGGAACCCTAAGTTGGAACTTACATTTGGAATATAAGGTGTGCGAAGCAATGCGGGTCAGGGTTCGAATCCCGTTAGCCCCATCCTTTTTCTGCGAATTTTGCACCTTTTTCCTTTTTTTAATTAAGGCTTCTTTAACTCTGAATGTTGTACTTGTTTTGAATTTTCCTATTCTTAATTAGTTTAGGCTGACTAACTTTTTCTTTCTTTTTTATTTTTAACTTTTCCTATGCTAAAGTATTGGTCAAGTCAGATCTGTATCAAACTTGACCACTTGTTTATTTGCTTATCAAGTTGACTCTCATTATTTCCGTTGCTACTGCTTCCGTGGAACGAGCTTTCTCATCCATGAAGTACATTAAAAATGAACTTTGTAATAGTATTGGTGATGAATTTTTGAAGGGTTGTTTAGTTTGCTATGTAGAGCGTAAGATATTCGCAAATGTAAGCAATGATGCTATTATTTATCGTTTTAAACATATGAAAAGTCTCGAGCACAATTATGACTTTAAGACTATAAGTCTCTTTTTGTAATGATAATATTACTGGTAGGTCATTGTGACTTATAATTAGAGGTTGTTTTTTATGATGATAATATTAATCGTTGTTTTATTTTTTTTTACTTTTTTTATTAAAGAGTTTGAGTTAGTATACGTTTACTTTTTTTATTAAAGAGTTTGAGTTAGTATACATTTACTTGTTTTATTAAAGAGTTTGAGTTAGTATACGTTTACACTATGTGATTGCTAACAGTTTTATGTTAAAGGAAGTGAGCACCCACAACCTTTAAATCTTGGATCTGCCACTGCCTATCACAACAAGACCGGAAGAAAAGAATTTACCACGACCTTATTTACCAAGCTCGGGACTAGAGGAGCATTTTAGTAATTTGAGGTATTGCTTGTAATGTAATAAGGACGAAGTCTCATTCATATAGTAATGTCCCTAGCTTGCGCCCTATTTGAGACTAAGGCGGGTTTGACATTTAAGTTAGGAGTTGATGCTTATAAAGTAATATATATATATATATATAGTAATATTACGTGGCATACGCATGCATATTATTACCTAATACAAATTTGTGTGTGAGTTTTTAAAGATATATATTTCACTTTTAAAAAGGTTCAAGGAGTGATTGAACCACTTAGGGCTCGTTTAGTGTGAGGGATTAAAAATAATAGTGATGGGATAAAAATATTTTATGTTGTTTGGTTGTCATTTTTGGAAAATGGTGGGATAAGTTATCCAAGTATCCTGGGATAACTTGTTTTCAACCAAACGATCTCTTAGAGTTATAAGTGTGTAGTTGAAAATCCAATAGATATAGATATATAATTAATTAAAGCTGAAGGAAGAAAACTCAAACTAATTTAGTGTTGAATCAGAAAGGTGCTCAACTACCTGAGGCAGCCTCAAATTTGTTACAAATTGTTACAACAGTTAGGTGAAGCTGAAAAGGGGGTAAAAAGGACTGACTAGTCATAAATCGACTAAAAAAATGGTCAAAAGTTGAACAGTCCCAGGGCATTTTAATTTAACCACCGTTGATCTACAATGTGTATTTCACTGTCCTCCACCTCCTTTCTTCCTCACTCACTTGTTAATGCGCTCCAGAAGGTATGAATTTGCAGATGAAATGACCCCCCACATCTTCCATCTTTTTTTCATATGTTCTCTCTCTTTCTGATAATAATAATAATAAAGATTACTAGTCTTCTTTTTTTGTTTGTGTGTTTTATATATTTTCTAATGTTGTTGTAAATGTGAAAGATTTTGTTGACAATGTCGCTTTCTCATACCTCACTCTCATGGCGAAAGCGACTTTTCATTTTCATCTTTGTGTATTTATACACTCTCCGTATTTAGTGCAACCATCACTTACCCCTTTATATTCCTTTCAATTTCTTAAATTTCCTTATCTCATTTCCCTTTCCTTCTGAATTTCTTTGTTTTTTCATTCATCCAAAACCATGTTTCTTCTCTCTATTTATTGCTGCCAAAGCGTTTTCCCCGTACCGAATAGTATTGAAGAGTTAGGGTTTCACATATACTGTGTGTATTCGCCGATTTTCATCACTTAACAGATAAGTTTTTCTTCGATTTTCATCACTGAACAGTTCCTTGTATATAGACTCATTAGAATGGTAGATTAGAGATCTTTGTGTTGTTTTGATTGATTTTTGTTATTGATTATAGGGTTTGTGGTAAGAGTTGACTCTGCTTAGTTAACATATTGTGTTTGTATAGTGAACTTTTTCTTTATGTGAGAGTTTGCCATGGATTTTGCTGTTCCGTGTTGATTAATTTTTGTTTGTCAAAGAAAAAGTAACTATTGTGAGTATCTTCTCAGGTTTCCGATGAGACTTTGGTATGCTATCAACAGTGACCATAAAAGTTCTTATTTTCTGTTGTGATTTATCATGGACATAATGAGAAATATAAGTTCACTGTTGAAAGTGTTTTTTTTTTCCTTAAAGAGATGAGGGGACAAGGGGCTTTTTCTTTCACAAAAAATAAAACTAGATGTACCCTTGAGCTATTATTTAAACATGATTTTGGTTGTGTCTATTGTATTCGTATTTCATTTTAGGCTTAAGTTCTGTGCCTTTACTCTCTGCAATTTGATTCTGAGATATAATGGTGAACTGTTGTGAACTATTACAGACTGGTTACATATCCTAATTTTTTTTTAGGGGGGAGTTGAATGTAAGCTGTGGAAAGGTAATATTGGTAGATTGAGGTTAGTATATTTATTCCTCGGAATCTCATATATTCTATTCGATGTATGATTTGATGATTTACTAAGGCTGTTCAGTTGAAGAAGTTAATTGTAAAAGTTTTGTGAATTGAGGAATGGTTCAAGAGAGCTTCCTTCAGCCCACTCAAGGAGGAGAAATGGGGTTGAATTAGCTGCCGACTCATTCATCCAACCGCTCAGTAGAAAGGATAAGTTTTG
The DNA here is from genome assembly GCA_029582685.1 of Solanum piurae. Lineage (NCBI taxonomy): Eukaryota > Viridiplantae > Streptophyta > Magnoliopsida > Solanales > Solanaceae > Solanum > Solanum piurae. The sequence continues at coordinate 43,975 of JAJOOO010003174.1, read as the reverse complement.
TGCTACTGTGATTGAGTGAATGATGCGGGAGATAGTTTTCTATCCCTCTCTTTCCTTGCTTGGACTGAAGGGAGCTCCTTTTTCCCATTCTCTTCATTTTCAAAACCTAATTTTCAATGATAATTCTGTTTAACATATTGTGGTGATTTCCAGGATAACATCTTTCAGTTGTCTGGACAATTTTAAGCACTCAATCACTTGTGTTTGAATCAGTCAATAGTTTTCTCTAGCATCTTGTTGTAGTACATGTATATGCGCTAGAAATCTACTTCGTCATATGATTCCAAGAGTTATGTGTAGCCATTTCGATCACTAGGCAGTTGTCTTTTCGTCCTGGTCTCTACCACCATTATACATCTCGGTTAATCCCAATTGTTAGAATCTGCATATGGCTATATTTTCATGTCTTATACAGTTATTCCGAACATCTATAATCATTTGTTTGCTGTCACAACTATAACGTTATATCCGCTCCTTGCAATATGTTTTACATGTTCTGTCTAAACTGATGAGGAATGCAGTACAGATCCACCTACTTACTTGCTATAGGAATCTCCTTTTTCCTCTACAGAGATATGTTTGATGTCACACATACCTCTGGCACATATTAAGACTTTTTCGAGAGATGCTTTACATGGCTCTTGCAAACTGTAACTTCATTCTTGAAATCTGTTTGAGGGAATTAGTATTTACGAATTCATATATTTCTTTCTTTTGCAACACATATATCAGTTGAAGTTTGAAGTAGATGTGTTTCTTGGCTTTAAATTTTTGAAATATATTTGCATGGCTGTGAAGACAGCAAAACGTGATGAGCACCATGTTTTTCTCCATTTTTCTAGGGCAAAGGAGGATGACCTCATTGATATACATTGGTTCAATTTTTTATATGGCAAGTAGCTTGTGGCAAGTACAATTTTTATGTTATAGATTTTGCATTAATGAAATGCTTTAGTCCCTTTCCTTCAACACTTAGTACTATATTAATTTATTTGTAAATAGCTAGGTCATGCTATATACAATATGACTGGTACCAATTGATTTTGCCAATTATGGAGGGGGGGACCTCATGGTTTAAATCCTGATTTAGGAAATCAACTTTAGTTTTGAGATAATTTTCCATAATTATAATTTTTATATATAGTGTATTATAAGGTTGTGTCTGGCATTATTGTCTAGGAAGTACCAATAGATTCTGTCTGTAGGGTGGTCCCCTGCCCCTTTTTACATGCAATCTTCATGCCTTCATTTTTTTTTCATTTACTTTGCTTTGTATGCATCTCTCTATTATAATATGATGCATTATTGATCCCTCCTCTTCCCACAAGAAGCCAAGCCTAGTTGATGTTCTTTTAATTAATTTATTTTTATGACCGTGGTGTTCAGGCTAGCTTTGTGCACCTCGATTAAGTCCACGTGATACCTACCATCTCCTATCAACAACATGTATCAGGTAATGGGAAGTATCATCTAGTGTTTTTTGTCTTTGCTGAGTTTTGAACCTATTTGCTTATGATTCATTGCCCTGTCATATTGTCTTTTTGTGAGGGCACTCTCCACCTTTGACCTACCACCTCTAACCGGTTGTGAGTTTGAGTCACTAGGGCCGGGGAGCAAATATTGAGGCTCTGGGAGGGAGTTAAAAGCTGCAGTTAGTGGTGGTATTCATTTGATTTCTTATGTCCTGTTTAATAATGGCATTTCTCATTTGTAACAGAGATTTTTTTATTTTTTTCAAAAATAAGATAACAGGTTGCCCAGAAGAATTTTGTGGCTAATGTTGAGAATAGTATTCCATTGGGTTTGTGCTTCATTTGATTGGTGAAGGTGAAGGTTCAAGTAAAAGGTTGAGTGGTCCCCTTCTCCAACTCTACTCCAACCCTCATGCCCTCACACTGCACTAACTTCAATGCAAAATGAAAAAATCATTTTTCTATACAATATAATAGTGGAGAACACTTATATTCTACTTCAACATCTGCATGAAACTGTCGGCCATCATCTGTGCTTTGGTTGGGGTCTTCCTTCCCATTATTCGACGGTCTATGTTGCTTGGACTCTTAAAAAAATATTGATGGTGCTTGTCATATTTTTCAAAGTTACTGCATTTTTTGATGAATTCGTCAATAGGTCATGGTTACTGATGAAGGATTCTATGAAAATAACGTGCTACATATTAGCTAGTTTGGTGTGAGTACTGATAAAAAAAATTATATATTTTTGGTTGTCACATGTTAATACAAGTTAACGACTGGACAGACTTGCTGAAGCTGAACTGTTGAAATGGATTGATTTTAATTAAGTGATATTTGACCTGTTATTTTTCTTTATTCATTTTTTTTGTTTGCCACCTGCTGTCGGGTAACCAAGGAGACTTGAATTCGAGATTTTTGGTTGAAGATGAAGGATGAAAGAATACTTAACACTCCACCACATGTTAATAGGCCTTTACTGCTACCATTTGTTAATAGTTAGTCATAAAAAGAGAGTTCGAAACTATGTTAAACTTTGACATAGGCTCCAAGAGGATATTATTTTTCAAAGAAAAGACTATCAATGCAAGATAATGAAGAATGTCTTGCACCCAAGTGTGTGCTTAATGGTCAATGAAGTGGAAAAAATGGTTCAAATGTCCGTAGAAATAAAGATTATTGTTAGGTGATTTTTTTTTTATATGACCCATATCTATTTTAGTGTGAGGTAGTAGGTGTTGAGCGAATTTATTGAGGTACAACGTAATTATTAACATAAATATAAGGGAAAAAGAACGAGTGCTAAAAAAGTACGAAGTCCCTAGTGAAAGAAGATTTGAGAAAATGTTAATAGCTAGCCAATTAGGAAGGTGGTAAGAATTAAATTTCTAATTCTTGGTACATTAATTTTCTTCTTCTTGTGTTGTTAGGTACAAAAAGGATAAAGTTAGGCTTAAGCTTTGTACTTGAAAAAGAAGAATGTCATTTTGCAGACACTATGGCCCAGTTGGATTAGGAAACTTTTGGAAAAGCACTCCATAACTAAAATGTAACAAAGTGACGAGAGGGAGTTACTTGGATGATAAGTATTCTTCACTTTCAATTTTAAAGTCGTTAATTATATGATATATGATCATCTTTAAATTAATTATCATAAAGCAACATATTTGAGAATCTGTTGCAATGACTATCTTCTTTCCTTCTCTAATGAAATTTTTATCATTGGGTTGTGAGGATTCACATGGATACAACGCGTGACAATCAAACAACCACAAGTTATAACATATTTAACCTTCATAACTTATAGCTTTTCATTTTTATAACATGCAAATCAAATATTTAATGAAATTTATTATAATTAAAAGCTTTGTACTTTAAAATTTTGAATAATCGTCCTTTTTTTCTTCATATTCACCAACTTATGCATATTAGAAATTAGAATACTGCTTCGAATATAATTGGTCTCCACAAATTGAATAAGTTATCCTTTTAATTTACATTACTAAACACAATGAATAAAATGTTAGAAAAGATTGAAATAAATCATTTGGGTTATGAACGCAAAAGGCTTGAAAGATAGTATTGCCTTTGTCTCAATTTATGTAATTTACTTTTCTTTTTAGTCGGTCCCAAAAAGAATGACACATTTATATATTAAGTAACAATTTAATTATAAAATGTCTATTTTATCCTTAATGAAATGATTTACAGTCACACAAAATCTTATCATTCATTTTAGATCACAAGTTTTAAAAGTCTTTTTTTTTTAAAACTCCATGTTGAGTCAAACTACCTCACATAAAATGGGATAGAGGGAGTAGTAATTAAAAGAATAGCATATTAATACTAATTAAAGTAGAATTTATATATATGAAGTTGAAGAGTTGCGAGTTATAAAATAATTGGAAAAAAAATGAGATAAAAAAAATTAATAGAAAAAAGATAAATAAAATCCTTAGTAAGGTGTTGTATCGCTTTATTTATGCTTATATTACATAGATTTCAAGAAAACACTAAGGGCCTATTTGAAAAGTCATCCTCGTAATTGTATTTAGTGTAATTGAGTGTAATTACATTATTTGTCCTACTTTATTGGACAAGTAATTATTTGGTCAATAGGTAATTGATATAATTGACAAGGGTAATTACACTCCAATTCACAGGGAGAGGCTGTGAATTGTTGGTAATTACATGGTGTAATTACCGGCTGATTACTTTTTAATTTCTTCTTTTTAATTCTATTTATAATTTTTTGTTTAAATTTTTTATTTCTATTATTTTTAGTTATTTTTTAAATTTTATTATTCTAAAAAATTCTAAAAGTTTATTTTCTATGTTACATTATTATATTTCATTTTCTTCTCATTTTCAACCTTCACGTGATTCTATGCAAAAAAAATTGTATTATCTATTTCTTTATGTCATGCTTATTTTCTCATTAGCATAATTTTATTAGTATTCTAATTTTAAATTAAAATAGAATTTATTGTTAAGTAAGGTTATAGACTTATGTTTTCTTTTTTTTTTAAATAAAAATTAATCATATTTATGTATGCTATGTTGAAATTTACGATAAGAGTATTATGTTAAATTTTATGTTTTGAATTTATAACTTATGTTATATTTTCAGTTTCGTTTGTTTTAAAAAAATTATTTCAATAAAAATTTAATTAAAAATTATTTAAATTAATTGGGTGATTTTCTACGTAAAATATCAATAATTGAGTGACTTTCTAAGTGAAATGACAATAGTTAAGTGACTTTTGAGTTTAAAACAAAGTTAAGTGACTTTTTTAAAATGAACTACTTTAAGCTGAGTGACCTTCTAAATAAACTATTCAAAGTTGAGTAAGTATCTGATCCTCTGAAAGACGTAAAAACTTCAAACGCCATTATGTGAGACATTCAGAATTGGTAATCCAACTTCCATTCAAGTCCTTATAAATTTATGGTAAAGAGAAAATAGTCAAATGTCCTCTTAATCTATTATCGGATTTTCAAGTACACACTTATATTTCACGGGGGTTCTATTACCCCCTATATATTTTTAAAATGGAATATATAGCCCCCTAAAAGGTCACACCCAGATTTGTGTTAGAAAGTGAATGCACTCGTCTGCCACGTCATATATATTATTATTTTAATAAAAAAATTATTATCTCTTTCTTTATTCTATTTCCCTTTTATATTATTTTTTTCTTCTCTTTCCAGCCCCTTTCTTCTTTTCTTTTTCTTTCTTCTTTTCTTTTCTTGACAATTGTTTGATGAAACTTTTTCTGTCATTGAAGAGAAAATTTCAAGTTTTATTTATGATAGTTTTTAGCTTACAGTAATGAAATGTGCAGTTATGAAATTTCAAGTTTTATTATTGAAAAGAAAAGTTACAAATCTTTGATAATCTTTCGTTTTTTGCCATTGATTAATCTTTTTTCACCATTTTCATTTTCCTTGCAAACATCAAAAGTTTATCAATCGGTTCAACTCACTTCTTCCTTCCTACCATTAATATTATCAAGTCTTAAACCTTTGATATATATAAAAAAAAACTCAAGTTTTAGAGGAGTTGACGATATGTTTCATATTTTCATCATCGATGACCGCAACAACAATTTTGAAAGGTAAAATCTTGCGAGAATTTTATTCCTAACCGTTTCATCAACTATTTGATTGATACTCAAATTATTTTCATGGATGAATTTGTCGAATTCTTCAAATTGAGGTAATGAATACATAACAATGAATCTTTTCATTTCTATTTTCAAAATCACATATGGGTTTCGTTGACAACCCAAAATTCTTTCTGAACTTGAATTTAAATTATTAAACTAGGACACCAAAAATCAAGATAAGAATTTTCTAACCCATTTGGCCATGTGGTTAGGCATGATGATTAACAAATTTAATAATATGAGAAGAGATATAAAGTCACCACTGAAGTTGTCCCGAATTTTCAAAAAGATACCTTAACTTTGCGGGTGTCCTATTACCCCATTGAACAACTTCAAAATAGTATGTATACCCCATTTTTCACCCAATACCACTTGTACAAAAATGTTTGTATGTTACGCACTAATAGTCACTTGCCACGTGTTAAAAATAATTTTTAAATATTTTTATCTGATTTCTTTGCCTTTTGTTTTTTTCTTTTTTTCTTTTTCTCTTTCTTCTTCGCCTCAACTATGTTCTGCTGCAACAATCGTCAAACCTGTTGTGGCGAGGCGGATTTTGCGGCAGCACTATCAATTATTTGTCAAACTACCATCAATTAATTTATTTATGAAAATAAACACCGTCAAATAATCAAAATTTAAATACTCAAAATATCACCAAGTCAAATATGACATTTAAATCACCACCTTCTCCAACTTCTTACTCCTAAATCGAGTTTTCCATAGTTTAACTACTCTCAAATCCCAATCTTGATTTGTAGGAGGAAAAAAATCACTAAACTAATTTGTTTTTTTTAAAAAAAAGAGAGAATAAGAATGAACACAATAACATTAATTTTTTTTTAAAAAAAAGAAAAAGAAAAAAGAGAACGAAAAATATAAATGAAGGAAGTCATGGATGCTCAAGAAATATGGGTAAGATAATGATGGTAGGGAGGATGAAAAAAAAGTTTTGAAAAATTAAAAACTATTCCTAATAAAGTTAAAAAAATTAATACATGGATTTTATATTTTTTTTCAAAATAAGTCAAATTGGGAGTGCCACATGGCAATTTTATGTTGGTTTGAAGTTGTATCAATGGTCCTTCACGCGCCCATATTTCGTGACAACACGAGTGGTGTTAAAATTAATCAAAAAGGTATCTTTATTGTGGATTTAGATAGTTTCGTGGGGTAATAAGACACTCGCAAAGTTAATGTGTCTTTTTGAAAATTCGGAACAACTTCAATGGTGACTTTATGTTTTTTCTCTTAATAATATTGATAAGAGTTGGTTTTCAAAATTTCCTAATTTCATGCACAAATTGAATAATCAAAATTCTAGAATTAAGAGGAATAATGAAATTTCATGGTGAATTCAATGAATGTGATGGTCGCGGCGGCTTAGAGAAGGTGAGTGGTGGAGAGATTTGGTTTATGTTGTTGTGAAGAAGAAAGGAAATAAATAAGAAAAGAGAATAATTAAAAATACACATATTTATGAAAAGAAATTTTAAAAATAAAATTTTATTATTTGTTTTGGTCCTCACTCTCTCAAAGAGAGTGAGATACACTCACTGTGCCACATAAGCGTTTAGGGAGTAAATTATATCAGTTTTAAACAGTTCAGGAGGGTAATAGGACACCCGTGAAGTTGGAGTGTGTAGTTGAGATTTCAGGTATAGTTTGGGGGGATTTAGACCATTTTCTCTAATTTATTTACAAACAATAAATGCATAAAATATTAAGTTAAAATTTTATAATAAAGCCTTGTTCTTACGAGGTGCATGTCTTATATTTGAAAAAAACAACTAACTGAAAATACTAAAATAAGCAACAAAAAGTGTATCTATACATAGAGTCCACAGATATGTAAATCTTTCAAAAATTCTTTATAAAATTAATTTGACCATCGAGATGAATCTTCTACTGCTATTAAGTTTTTTTTTCATTTTGATTAACTTGCACCAAATTAATTTACCATTTTTCTTTAACAAATCTTTTACAACATTACTAAACTCCCTTCTTTGTCTTGATAAATGTTTGGCTATTATGATTCTAAATTCTGAAAAACATATGTTTGATTTTAATCTATTACCATATTATCACATCATCTTTTCTATATATGTTTTCTCTATGATCCACAAAAACATGAAAGAAAAGAGTTTAAAAAAAGAAGGAAAAGATATGGACTAATAAAAAAAAGGAGAAAATAAAAATGAGCATCTGATAATTTCATAGATGATTGTTATTTATAGATTTAATCCATAAAAGAGGTAAAAGATAATAGAGAATACATTATATTTAAGTAAAAAAATATAAGAAAAAAGAGAAATACATGATTATTAAGTAATATTCAAAATTTCTTTTTCATGTTTATTTGCTTTCACTTTAAACGGGTTTTAAGAAGATATTTATGTCATTTTTGATCGTCTTACAACTATATTGTGCTAAGTTAATGCAAGTAAAATGAGTTTTTGTATAATCTATATTCTCCTTCTAATTTTTGTATATGCTAGCTTGTTCATTGCCAAAATATGTTTGTTTAGCAATTTTGAAGATCAATAGCATTAAATATATAAGCTTCTAATATATATTTTTGCATCGCAATTAATTTTTTGCATTTTTCTCATGTTGAGTTTGTTTCAAATGAAAGTGATATTGGGCAATATGAGTAACATATGTTTGTGAAGTGAATTATTTGTACAAATTTTTGTTTGAAATTGTTCTTTTGACCTATAATTAAATTTCGAACTGCTAATTAGGATATTGTTTCTTATTTTTTGTGCTTGTTTAAATAATGTTTGAAGTAGATTATTTTTTCCCAATGAAATCTCATGCGTATATATATTGCATTCAACTTATTTGTATTTTTTGAATTTTTAAAAAACTATTGAATTTTTAAATGTTTACACATGACTATGAATTGTCTTTGTAGTTAATTTCATGTATATATACTTGAGGTGAGTCTTTTTGTTATTTTCATCAAGTGTTTAATCTGCTCTGAATTGAGTATTTTAAAATAGATGATATGGAAAATAGTTATAATATAGATAGAAATTTTGGACCTCTATTTTTAGTATCCAATATTCAAATTGAGAATAAATAATTGAAAATGTGAAGTTGAATACCAATATGGAACTCGTTCATTGTTTTATGTTATTTTGTGTGTTTTATTACCTTTAAAGTGTTTGACGATGTGTGTGTTTCATTTTGAAAGACTGTCACATAATAAATAAATTGTGAATTAGTTCAAATAATCTTGATGTGCCAATCAAAATACGGTGTAAGACTTATAATCATTACTTTAATAATAGATAAACTTTAAGCTAAATAATCTTCTTGAGTATCTGAAAGTAAAGTAAAAAATTGTTTATAAGATAAAAATTATTTATATTATGAAGAGGATACTGCAAAGCTTGTTAAAAAGTTTGTCGTTGAATTGATAATTTTATATAATTGAGGTGATACATGATTGAGTGATAATTATTCAAGCATTATTGAAAATGGATATTATGAAAAGACACATATGCTCAATGAAAAACGTGTTAATAGGTTTAATAGAAATAATACATCTTCAGAGTATTAATGAGAAAATTATATATGCTACAAATATTCAGTGAAAGTCTTTGAATGACAAAACGTGATAGACGAATCAGTTATAAAGTAAAATATCTTGAAGAAGAAAGGAGCAAATGATCGGAACATCGGTAATAAGGCAAATACTTTGTTAGTGTTTGGTCCCAAGTTTTTCAATATTTTTGGCGAATAATATTTGGGCCAAGTTTTTGTTGAAATTACACCATGTGTTTGGCCCCAAGTTTTCCCAAAAATATTTGACTTCAAAAAATATGATTTATACCTATAAGTTCCAAAAACTATTAATGTAACGATCGGATTCCATCGTTATAGAAAAGCCAACGGAGAAAATTTTTGGTCCGGAAAACTTTTTCGTAGTAACTTGAAATTTCCCAACCTAATCCAGATTTGGACGAAATCAGAGTCAGTGAGGTCTAGGGAAATCTGGTAGCAATTGGGTGATCTAGCTATGAATTCGATCACATGAGTGGATAGATAAGTCGTTAAGGAACCCGTACGACTTTACAAAATTGAATTCGGATGAGTAGAACTCCTGAAACTGATCTTAGCGTGAACGAGTAGTTTCTGAGTGTCGTTGGTTGAAGCTGTGTTGTGAAATGGGGTATTGGAATTATTTATTCAGCTCTCTGTCTCCGTGCAAGCCGCTGGGGCGGGATTTCTGCCGCCAGGGCGGGGCCACTGTAGCGGGGTGGGTGTCGCCGTGGCGGGGCAGACGCGACTTAAAGTCGTAAAGAAACCCCAAAAATGTTTTATTCTGCAACTTTCGAACTTGAGAGCTAAGGAACGAACCCAGGGCTTTTGTTAACAGTTTTCCACCATTCTTGAGGCTAAAGGTAAGATTTTCACTATCCGAATCCATTTTTCGATCTGTAGAACGTAATCTAATGGGTAATTATCGATTGGGAAGGGTTTTGATCTGGAATTTATGATGGAAACAACCCTAATTGGGAGATTGGGATCATGTGTATGATTAGGGTTGTTAGAATTGTTAGTAATCCAGGTAATTAGTGATTGTTTATTGATTCCCGTATTATATTGATTGTTTGTAGACCAAGAACAAGCGGAACAAATTCGGAAAGGGAAGGATCAAGTTTCTTAGGGTTTCAAGCTTGTTTCGAGGTAGGTGATGGTTGTGATTCTATGATTGTGTGATGTATGTTTGTTCTTGCTTCATTATAATACATGTACGTATGTGAATGTTGTATTATTGATCACATTAATTGTAAATGAGGATATATGAATTATGAATGCCATGAATCGTGACTTGATTGTATGATTATGAGAATGTACTTTGTGATTGTGATTGTGGCTTGTTGAATGGATTGGGTTGCGTTCCGACACACTAACTTGGATCGGTTGCCACGTTCCGGCATAATTATGGGATCGGTTGCCACATTCCGGCATAATCATTGGATCGGGTACCACGTTCCGATATGCTAACTGTTTGGGTTTGGATTCCATGAGAGGACCAATGAGTTGACATAATTGTGTATCTTGAGAAATGTGAAATTGTACCTTGTTCGTAATTATTTATAATATCGTGTATGTTCGATATATGCATGTGATTATATTGTTGTAATGGCTTATGTATGTTACACTTAGTGGGATAGTCGAGTGCTCTTACCAATACACTGTGATTGTGTACTAATACTGCACTTTCTCTTTCTTTTTTGAGTACAGGGCATCTTCAGGCGGCTATTGACAGACCTCGCTTAGAAGATCAGTGATCGTTCGAATTCAAGGGTGAGTCAGTTCTTCCGGACTGTCATGAGTTCTCTTTCTGTCTATGTCCACATTTCAGACTTAGATTTTCTAGTTAGTTGTTAGTACTTTAGCTTGGGGTTGTAACCCTTCTTGTTTAGAATTTTGGTTCATTGTTAGAGTTTTGGTACATTGACTTTCAGGTTCTAGGTGTATTTTTCGCATTGCTTAGTTGTTAGATCTTTTGGAAGTTTATGGGAACTTCAGTCTTTAGCTATTTAACTTGTTTTCGTAACTTAAATGCTTTAGTTTTTTTTGGTTTAGTTGCTTGGTTTGGGTTGTAGTAGTGGTTCTCCCACCGGAGGGTTAGTGTGGGTGCCAATCACGATGATCTGGGTCGTGACAATTAAAATATCCATAAATTTGTATTTTATAATGAATATGTTCTGTTAAAAACTAACCTTATAATATAATTGATAACAATTAACAATAACAAAATAACAACATTGACAAGACAATACATTAATCACATACTCAAACTTGTCACTGATTCGGTTATAATTATAACTCATTAAACACAAATTGTTCCTTTTTCTCAATTTTGTCACTCAAATTAGAACTCAAACTTTTTCGGAGGAGGTAGTAACAAATATTAGTTGGAATTAATAAATAATGAGTATTTTTTTTTTATAAAATATAAAGTTTGGGGTAAATTTTGATTTTTTTTTAAATTTTCAAATATTAGAACTTGGCACAAATACTAATTTTTTCTAGTACTTTAGAACTTGGCAAATATATTTGCCAAGTTATATGACCAAACACCACTTCTCAAGTATTCCTGGGGCCAAACGGGTTCTTTAAAAGAGAACCATGACATAACACATAATTCAAGTAGCTAAAGATGACGAAAAATGAAGAAATTTCAATAATTATGTTGTATTAAAATCGATATCAAATGACCGTCGATGATATCTTTGATATAATGTAACCCTCAATATTATAAATGATAACAAAGATAAATGCAGGCAGATAAATGATTGATTAGATAAAATAGATGATTTACATATATGTAATGACCCGGAGGGTTTACCCCCCCCCCCCAGTTATCGACCCTGAGTCATTTCTGATTGAGTTTTGAAAGTTGGTTTCGAACTTTGAGTGGAAGTTGTGAATTTTGAAAGTTTTAAATTTCAAAAGGCTATAGTAATTAAAAAGTGATTTTCGGTGTCTTTTGGAGTTTTGAGTGTCGGAATGGGATTCCGTTGATTCTATTCGTTCAAAAATATGGAATTTTATTTAAGAGTGATGTCGATTTCTGATTTGGAGTCCTTTTGAGGATCTAAAGTCCTAAGTTACTAAATTGTTAAGATTTTAGTCTTTGAGTTGACTTTGGTCAACATTTGGGGTTCGGATGCTCGAATTAGAATTTTAAGAGTTTCACTAGATTCGGAGAATGATTTTAGACATTAGTGAGGTCTTGGTTGAATATTTAGAAGTTTCGAGCTTGATTTGGCCTTTTAGGCGTTATGTTCGTTTCATGTGACTTTCACGAGTTTCGAGTCAAGAAGACCTCGGATTCGTGTTTCAACGGTTCTATTGAGTTTGAATTATCGAGTATAGTCAAATTGCATATATGATTTGTGTGTATGGGATGTCGAATGAATCCCGAAGATCCATTTGACGTTTTGAGACTTGGCTAATTTTTTTCTGATGTATGTGTGCTTCGCTTTAGCGAGCATCGCTTCAACGAAGCATTGGTCGCGTTCGCGAGAGGTCAGTTCCCTTGACCTTCGCAATCGCGATGGGGGTATGTTGTGATCGCGACATTTGCTCTAGCGAAAGTCTGTTTGATATCGTGAAGGTCGGATTTTATTTCGGGTTCACTTTTGCGACATCAAAGGGGTTTATGAGTCTGGAGTCAAAATGGCAAAAAATTTGAGTGAAATTTTCAAAAGGGCAACAAAAAATAAGTTTGAGATCGAAAAGGTAACATTTAGATGGAAGAGTGATGCCGTGAAATTTGATGGAGGAAGGTGTAGTCTCCGATGCGCCTTACAAGGTGGAAGTTGCTTGCGCTTTGTAAGGCACATGGGAGTTGCGCCTTACTCCTTACCATTAAAAAAAAGTTTTACTTTCTCCATCACAACCACACACACATTAATGCTCCATAAAACAACAACAACAACAACAACAAATAGGAATAAGTAAAACCTCAATAAATTAATACTCGGTAAATTAATAATCTCTCTAAGATAATATTTTCTTCTGGTCCCGACTTGGGCCAATGGAAAAAACACTTATTTCGATAAGATGATATATTTTCAGAAGGCCCTTATATAAATATATGGTCCCATTAATATTATAAATTAATAATTCTTTAAAAGTACAAATATATCTAAGACGATTTAGTAAAATGTGATTCTATTGTGTTTTGTTTTATTGTTAAACTTCAAATCTAGTTGAAGTTCATCTCTAACTTTTCTTATTGCATCCAAAAGTTCTGGTGTTGTCTTTTCGAACTGCACCATAATATTGTGAAGAGGTTTAGATACGATAAATGTTTCCTTACGCATAACTGGTTCTAAAGTTATTATATCATCTACAATTACATCGCCAACATTGTTTTTTATGGTATCCACAATTTCTTCTTAGCTCTGAACCACTGAATATGTTTCATTTTCACTTGGATAATTCAATAGGTTATTGACATCCATTTTATTGCGTTAACCAAAATCATTTATACCTCAAGTTCATAAATGACGTTTTCACAAGTGGGAGTTCATTCAAATTCTCTGAGCTTTCATCCTCAAAATATATTTTGCAATATCGAAAATAATTTGTTGTTATCTTTTTCTGAACATATGTCGTCCAAGTCGGGATTGCAAAATTCAGAGCAAATCGGTTTCATGTCCCACTTCATAGCCTTCTAACATCCTACGATAAAATTTGTTCCGATAATACATCTTGAAAGTTTTTATTATTCCAAGCATCACAAAGTTGGATTTCAAAACACTCTATTAATTTATAGATTAAATAATACCTCTACAAAATAATAATATTTCATGGTCCCATCTATGTTATTTAGTGAGGATTTACTGTAATTAATTAATTACTTAGACAATAGGATTATAATATAAAATCACAAGCCATTATTAATTTATTATATTATATTCCTATTGTCTAAGTAAAGAAAATCACATCTTACATTATTGCTAGAAAATTAAAAATTACTACAAAAAAAATTAAGATGTGATTACTACAAAAAATTAAAAATACTACAAAAAATTAAAAATATTCATTTGTGATGGAATATAGGTATATATATATATATATAACGAGTTTGAGATATATACTATAGTTTTATGACAAAATTCATTAGATCAACGGTTTTTTTCTTCTAACAATAATGTAAGATGTGATTTTCTTTACTTAGACAATAGGAATATAATATAATAAATAAATTAATTAAGGGTTGTGATTTTATATTATATTCCTATTGTCTAAGTAATTAATTAATTAGTAATTAATTATATGCCTATTTGTTGTTGTTATATGCAATATTAATGTGTGTGTTGTAGTGATGGAGAAAGTAAAACGTTTTTTTAATGGTAAGGAGTAAGGCGCAGCTCCCATGCGCTTTTCAAGGCGCAAGCAGGATGCGCCTCGGAAACTGCGCCTTCCTCCATTAAATTTCACGGCGTCACTCTTCCGTCTAAATGTTACCCTTTTGATTTCAAACTTATTTTTTGTTGTCCTTTTGAAAATTTCACTCAATTTTTTTGTCCTTTTGGTTTCGGACTCGGGGGTTTATGCCTACCATTTTTGAGGTTCTATCCATTTTTTTTTTCATTTTGAGCTTTGTTAAATCCTTGGAGGCGCTTTTGAAGAGAATTCTTGTGTTAAATTATTTGGGTAAGCCTTTGTAATTCTAAAACTCCATTTCCCATTAATTATTTATGGATTTAACATCAAAACTTGAGATTTTGATTGACAAATGGTTATGTTTTTCAAGAATTTGAGTTCTAAAGTGAAATGGTGATTGTGAATTGATTTTAACTCCTTTTTCGAAATGGTTTTCACTAATGAATTTCAAATGCCTTGGGTAATATTTTCAAGTAAATATTTTCGGATTCAAATCTCCTTTACGAAATTGAATTTTTGAGTTGATTGACCCATTTTTTCAAAATGTATGAATTGAAAGTTGTTATTTCCGCTATCTTATTATTATTGAACTAGATTGTGAGACTTTGGATATTATTCGGAAGGGGAAGACTCAAGTCTTGAATTGATTTTGATTGGGTTTTTTTTATTTCCCACCCCGTGTACGGTACCCACATTAGAGCCCGACTAAATCTGGATTTGCACCGGAAAGTCCCACATTAGGGGGTAAAGCGCTCCCTAACAAAGGCGACTCCGTACCCAAGGGGACTCGAACCCAGTACCTCTTGGTTAAGGATTAAGGATTATTTACCACTCCACCACAACCCTGATTGAATTAAGGCAAGTGATTTCTAAACCTTGTAAAACTTGTAAAAATCTTGTATTTTCCCTTCATTATGTGTGTTGGGGAGTAATGAGAATGAGGTGGTGGGTTCATTTGTTCCACTTGATTAATCTTAATGAATAAAAGAGGGAGTTAATGAAAAAAAAAAGCAACGTGTTGATCATAATGCTTTGTGAATTGGTTTGTTGTAGACCTAAATTGTTGATTGATGAAAAACTGTGATGTCTTTGTTGTTGCCTTGAATTGCTTAAATTATTGTCTCTTCTTTATGGTGAGAAATTGCTTATTACCGAGATGAGACACGTGATGTATAAAGTCGAACAAAAATGGTTTCGGCTAGTGATATGATATAAAGTCGAAGAAACCGGCTAGTAATATGCTATAAAGCTGAAGGAAAATGGTTCCGATCAGTGATATGATATAAAGCCAAAGTGAAATGGTTCCGTCTAGTGATGTGATATAATGCAGAAAAATGATTCCAGCTAGTAATATGATATAAAATCGATGAGAAATGATTTCGGCTAGTGGTATTGTGCTGATGGCAAATGATTCCGGCAAGTGTTTGATTACCATGATTTGAAGAACTTGATACGGGAAAGTGATGCATTTAATACTTGTTATTGATCTACTTGATACTTGCGGTTGATCTACTTGATACTTGTGAGTAATCTACTTAATACTTGTGATTGACATACTTGATACTCGTGGGTTGTTGAACAATGATTACTGAACTATGATTGTTAAATCTTGTGAGCAGTATATTGCAGAATTGTTAGGTTGAGCTGATTTCTATGCAAGTTGTCGTATGAGGAGGTTCGGTTGGGATGGAAGGATTACTCAATTTCTATCTAATTTTTCTTTGCTTAGTAGATTGCTCGCTGAGTATCGTGTGTTTTGTACTCACTCCTTGCTTCTACACTTGTGTAGGTTCCAAGTCCGTACCCGTGTGATCTTCTTCTCCTATTTTCGAGGCTGTCAAAGAACTTTAAAAGGTAGCTGCTTGTCATTCCGACAGCCCCTCTTTTTCCCTATTTATGCTTATTTTTATTCTAGAATCAAAGCCATTGAGATTTGTATTGTCTTTTAAATTCTGTCTTATTGTATTAGTGGTTTATACACATGACAATCAGATTTTAGGGTTATTGTTATAATGAATAAGTTTTCTTCTTTTATGTTATTCTTGTTTTGGTCTAGTGATATATGAAAATTAGAAAGTGTATGATAAAATTGTTGTCAAGTTTAAATAGACAATAAATTTATATGAAAATCCTTGAATAATTTAAAAGGTTTTACGACGACCTTATTAAGTATTTCAATGAATGTGAGATTACTCGACATAAATAAAAATTTATTCTAATATCAATAAAAGGATCAAGAACTTAATGGTCATAAATCTCATATATTAGTATTATTGGAAACTAATGTACTTTGTCAATATTATCTAATCAAATATATATTTTGCAGTAAGTTTATTGGTGAGATTCAACTCTCTCCAACAAGAAGACACCAAAAAGGTGTTAAACATATATTCAGATATTTTCAAGGAATAATTAATTTGAAATTATTTTATTCTAATGCAACCAAGTAATAAATAATCGACGCAAGATATTTCTCTACCCACATAAAGTCAGATCTCAAGTAGATTATCTATTAATATATGAATGTGTAATTATGTTATGATGTTTGATGAAATAATAAATAGTTGCCACTTCTTTATATCATGCAAATCTAATAGTCATTTATGAAGTCAGCGGAGAGTGTGTATGGTTCAGATTAATGACTCAATATATTTTGCAATTATGTGATATTTCTATGCAAACAAAGGTTTATAAAATATTGTATGAAAATAATATTGCTTTATAGCTCAATTAAAAAAATATATCAAGAAGAACGAATAAATCATATTGCACCATTTTTTTTACACATTATCTTCAACGAAATGGTGAGATAGGTGTTCAATAAATCCGTTCAAGTGATGATATTGAAACTTTTTTAAAGACATTGCCAATACCAACATTTAAAAAATTAAGATATAAAATTGAAATGCATAGACTCTCAGATATCAATTAAAACTTTTATGTAGAAGAAGTAAAATACGCATCCTACTTTTTTTCCTTTATGGATTTGTCCTATTGATTTTTTTCTAATAAAATATTTAATAAGACAACACTCAAAGTTTTTTACAATGATATATGTACTACGTTTTTTTTATTAGACTTTTTTTCGTTGAATTTAACATAGTAAAGTTATAATGAGATACACTATCTTTTAAAGGACATTAGAGAGAGTGTTATGAATTCATTATGTTCAATAATTGAAATGAATGTTTTTTAGATATACATATACATATACGATATTGATATTTGTATAACATATCTTATTAACACTCTCATAAAGGAGATATAGGGTGTGTTTGGTATGAAGGAAAATGTTTTCCATGAAAAATGTTTCCTAGAAAATAAGTAGATTTTTGACTTATTTTCTCATGTTTGGTTGGTGAGTAGAAAATATTTTCCGGAAAAGATTTTTTAGTGTTTGATTTATGAATGAAAAATATTTTTGAGAAAATATCTTTTAATTTTTCTAGAGAGTAGAAAATGATTTTTGAATTGAAATTGAAAATATTTTCTAAAAAATAAACTTAATTTTTTTTGGGGGAGGGTGGGGTGGTGGGGCTGGGGCTGGGATGAGATGGGGTAAAAAAAAAATAAATTGAAATTAAAAATATTTTTTAAAAACAAACTTAAATTTTTTTTGGGAGGGGGTGGGGGGCTGATGGTGGAGGAGGGGTAGGGGTGGGGTGAAAAAAATAAAAATTTGAAATTGAAAATATTTTTTAAAAACAAACTTAAATTATTTTTGGGGGTTGTAGTGGGGCTGGCCCCGAGGGGGTCAGGGTAGGGATGAGGGTGAAAAATAAAAAATTGAAATTGAAAATATTTTAAAAAAACAAACTTGATTTTTTTTGGGGGAGGGGTGGTAGTGGGGCTGGGGGTTAGGGGTAGAGGTGAGGTGGAGGTGAAAAATAAAAATTTGGAATTGAAAGTATTTTTAAAAAACAAATAAAATAAATTATGATTATAACATTTAATTTGAATTAATAGTTTGCTATTTCATTTCTTTCCTCGGTGAAAAAGAAGAGACCAGGTAAACAGGCCAACCCGGCCCATAAAAAATGAGTGGATCCAACCTGTAACCTCTTCTTTGTTGTCCCTTACTCCATGACTCTTCTGCTACCTGAACTTCTCGGTCTACAACGGAGAAAATTATAACCAAATAGAGTAAAGCTCATTGAGATCTTCTTCGCTCTACTCCAAGGAAAGCCGTATTCTTCTTCTTCTTGTCATTCCTCAGATTTTCGACTCTTCATCTCGATCGCCACTTTGCTGGAAACAAAGCGAACTCCATTTCAGCATTTCTCGAAGCATAATTGAGCAAAAGAGGCGAGTTATTTCTCTAAACAGTTTAATCAATATATATGTTTTGTACTTCTTGCAATTGTGTTGCTGTGTAATTTATTATCTAACAAATTGGGTCTATGAAAAAAAAAGTAATTCCCTTGCAGGTTTAACTGGATGTTAGTAGCGATCAGCTCTTATTTTGTTTGATTTTCCCTTTTACTGTTAAAGTTCTGTAATTGAAGGGTTTGAATCTGATACTTTTAGTTTTCTAAGTCTGTTGTGAGGAATAATACTCTTCAGCTTCACATCTGAGTCGTTAAGTAAGATATTATTATAATTTCGTTAGTTGATCTCTGCTATTGCAACTATACATGTTAAATAATTTCTCTTGCTATTATTTTTCAACTGAAATTCACATCTTTCGTTCTAGATTGAAATTGGAGTAAAAAAGTTGGTTCCTTAATTTTGCTTTACTATGGACATCTTGATGTTACTTGGGCTGCTATTTTTGCTGTACATTTTGCTGCTAGGTGGAGTTTTTTGATGCTTATATTCTCTGTTTCTGCTTTTCGCCTGTTAATAATTGCTCTGATGTTAAGTGACGCAGTGATGATATCTCATCTACTCTCACTGAAGTGGCAGGTTCTAGTATTCTCCAGTTATTGGGAAACAGATCAGATTCTTAAAAGAGGAAGGAGTTTGCTGCTTTATCTTCTGAAATTGCTAGTTTTTGGATATCTGAAAATTTTATTATTTCACCAAACATAGGGTAAAGTAAATCTCTGCGACCCTAAGATAAATAGGACCACAAATGTTGTAAATTCTTTACTTTTTGGTATATTTATTGCTTATATACCAGATATTTTGCCATTATTAGTAAAATAATTTACCTTAATTAAAAAAGATAAATAGGACGACGGAATTTGCAATCCTAGGATATTCTAAGAGAAAGGATGATGCCGAAACTTGAAATTAGCCAATATTATAAGCTCCCAACCAGCTTAAAAGGTGGGAGGGAACAATGGCATAGTGCACTTTAAATTGAGCAGCAGGGAGTATGTGCCTTAAACCGACTCCTATATTGAGATGTATGGAAATCAGGAGGAGAAGGCGATGCTGCTAAAGATGGTCTTACAATTTACAAAGCTATGCTATCACTTATCTAACCATCTAGACATCAACATTATGTATTTAGATAAGAAGTAAATGGAGCCCTTTGATTCCCAAATGAGACTTTCGATAGCCTTAAAATCATTTCTATTTCTTCCATCCAAAATGACCATACCATGTAAAGGGGTTCCAATGAATTTCTTTTGTCCTTGCTCGCCACATGCCATTTTCTACTATCACCAACATGTCACGTGGACATACTTATTGGTGTTGAGAGCTTATTGCAAGGGGAATTTTCGCGTCTTTCACTTCACACGCTGAGAGATGATTAAAAGTGAAATTTGAGAGAGTCCATCGGAAGAGTCTTTGACACTGAGTTGATAAGCCAAATTCAAAGTTTGCTTCTAACATGAAATTATTGAACTTGGAGAACTCAATTTTCCCTCCACAATTCCTCTCCATAGTCCACTACACTACTTACCCAAATGAAGAAGAAGAAAAACTCTCCATACTTCACTAACTTAAGATGTAGAAAAAGCTAAAGAATGGCAATCATATGTTTTAGTCCCGTAGTACATTGCAGTTACTCCCCTCCACTTACTCTCTGTTTGTTGGAGGATATCCAAAATCATCAACAATCACTTGCCTACTTGAAGGATGACTCTAATACCCAAATTACCCATGGTGAGGAGAGTATTGTCTTAACCCTACTTTAAGTAATATCTCTTTTCCCTTCAGTGTTATTCTAGAGGAATTTCATGATTACTTTTTCACAAGTAGGTTTGCACAAGGTTGACTTACTTTTGCTAGAAAGGTATGATTTTCCCAAGGCA
This sequence comes from Solanum piurae, assembly GCA_029582685.1. Lineage (NCBI taxonomy): Eukaryota > Viridiplantae > Streptophyta > Magnoliopsida > Solanales > Solanaceae > Solanum > Solanum piurae. The sequence goes on along the minus strand of JAJOOO010003174.1, from coordinate 23,206 downwards.
GCCATCGTTCTGCCCAAATTTGAACTCATAGGAACCAAAACCTTAGTGCTGCATCTAGAGCCTAGATGGAGATGCAGATACTCACAACCCCTAAAAGACTAGCAAGATTTTGGATATTTGAACATCATTAATCAGAATGAACTTTATGTTATGTGTATGACGCGTAATCTCGACGCAACTCTGATGCAACATTAAGTGCCATTCAGCATTTGTACTCATCTAAGGTATAGGAAGTATGCGTTGTTAGCGAAAAGTAAATAGAAGATGGACATCAAATTTCCACAATCCTCAATCTTGGGACAATACATTGTTCATCTTTGGCTTGTAAATTAGAGAGAAATCTGTCGACAATCAGTAATTTATGGAAATCCAAAAGCATCAGTTTAAGTAGCTTGTTTTAGTTGGCTTGCAACAAAGGAAGCTTGCATAACTTAGGAGAACTTGCATTAGAGAGGAAGTATTCTATGTAATAGGTGTTACATGTGAAAAGAGGCAGAGATGGTTAATCATATACTCATTCATTGCAAAGTGGCAAGACAGTGCTGAGAGATCTTCCTAAACATATATGGTGTCAAGTGGGAAATCTCTCCGGGTATAAAGGGTTTGTGGGAGACATGGCAACACCAAACAATGGCAAAAAACAAAAGATAGTATGGAGAAAAATTCCTCTGTTTTTTATGGACGATATGGTTGGAAAGAAATAGAATTTGCTTTGAAGGGAAAAGGCATCATGTATCCGGGATTAAAAATAGATGCTTATTAACTTCGTATTTATGGTCTAAAAGACATGGTATAGAAAATATGGAACAATATATGTTTTTTCTTGAGTAGATGGGAGGAATGCAGTTACCTAGTTGTGGTTATTGCTGGTTTTTTGTGATTTTGTACCATATTGGTACCTTTTTAATAGAACTTGTCTTATAAAAAAATTAAAATAAAGGGTACTGTCTCAAAGTCAAGAGAAACTAAAGGAACCTTTAGAAGCTATACAAGAAAAGGGTCTCCTTGCTGCTAAGCCAAGATCAACTAAATTAACCGATTGCGACAACTATGAACCCCTTAACTAGTTTTTTTTACTAATATTAACTAATAGGCTTTCAAAAGCTTTTCCATTCAAAGAGGGGAGGAATCGCTTGCTTAGTTATGCGATTGGTAATTAGTTTGAAAGATAAGATACAAGCTTACTCCAACCAGACTATATTTGACAATGCCGGATGGATCTTACAACTTTGGTGGGAATTATCATTACATGGTCATATGCCATTTCAGCTTTCCATCTCCATTATTTCTATTTTTATAATAATACTAAGTACAACAACAACAAGAATAACAAAACCAGTGTAATCTCACAAGTGGGATTTGGAGAGGGTAAGATGTACACAACCTCACCCCTACCTTTATGGGGTAGAGAGGCTGCTTTGGATTGACCACCCTCCTTCTTTATCCTGGCTTGGGACCGCAATGTGAGCGAGTTTACACAGGCGAAATTTTTATAATAATAGCAAGTGCCACTGATATTTAATGTTGTTATTTTTCTTTGCCCACCAGCATTTGAGTTTGATTGGCCCAGAAGTATGACTTATTCTGGCAGTTGTGAACATACTATGCTATTAGCGACAAGGGCTGTTTCAAGTCTTTCTTTTATGAATCACCTTGGAATTTCTTCGAACTAGGAGTAGGCCTATAGATGGTTAGATGCTTTTTTGGACACGTGTATCATTGATATCCATAACATCAGGATGAGTGCTATAAGGTAGAATAAAATGCTATAAGGTATTGGTTGTTTTAAATGAGACGTCAGAATTTAGTTGAAGGTGATGTAAGAAAAGTATCTGTCCCTGCTCAGTGAGGAGTTATTGTTGTACATTTTTAGTTTGAGAAATCAAGTTTCCTTCATCTATTAGTTTGAATCCCCAGGGTGCCAAGAAAGATGAATTTTGTTTGCTTGGTTGGCGGTTAGAGGTGTGATTCTGATGGTTCAAAACCTGAGAAAGAGTGGGATTCCGATTACATATGTTGGTTTGTGCTCAAGGGTAAACACTTAGAAGAGGATGTGGATCATCTCTTACTGAATTGTTAGGGAGCATCATGAGTATGGGTGGGAGATCTTAAGATAGTTCATGGTACAATGGACTATGCCAGGTACTAGACATGGCATGTTGTTTTATTAGCACTCATATGGACAATATGGAGGGAGAGAAATAAGAGAGTTTTTGTAGGGAAAAAGCTTGATTTTGTACATTTGAGGAATAACCTCATGTTTTTAATGTCTTTTGCTTGCACCTATGAAGTTCCCATTTCTGTAGAATATTGGATGTCTTCCGTAGAGAATCATATCTTTCTATATTCGTTACTTTTTTTGGTATACCTCTCATATATGGGAGTTTTTTGCCCTTATTAATAAAATTAGAATTTAATCGGTAAAAAAGTGTCCCTGCTCAGTATAAGGTTAGTCTAGAGCAGATCTAGTAGTTAATGGAAATGGCAACTACGCACAAGTCTTGCGGCTTTTCTTTTTCCCTTGCATAATTTATATTAGTAAAATTCACTTTTTTTGTTGCTACCTTTTTCTTCGTTAGTTGTCTGTCATATAGCTGTTTTCAATGAACAAATGAGGACTGATCACAGTTCTTCTGTTGTACACCAACTTTATGCTACTTTTTAACTTTGTTTTCCTGCTTGTCAAATGATTACAATCCGGTTATTTAGTGAAGATGACTGAGATAATTTCTGGTTCCATTTTCTTTTGACTTAGAATAGATGAGAGAGACTAGAGATGAAATGAATGCTGACAGGTTTTCAAGATCTGCATCTGCCGACTCTGATCCGCTTGTTCTTGACATAGATGATTTTAAGGTGATGCCTTGGATACCATTTAATTTGACTGGAAGATTATGCCAACTTAAGCTTTAGAAATTTTGTAGATAACTGACAGCAATGTGCTCTATTTACTAAATGCAGGGGGCTTTCTCCTTTGATGGCTTGTTTGGTAACTTGGTGAATGAGATATTGCCTTCTTATCAAGAAGAAGAATCAGATTCCGCGGAAGGGCATGGAAATGGTGTTGGAAGTGATGCTCTACCAAATGGGAATTTGCGAGCACCACCAGATGCGGGAAAGTCAGCACAAGGACTGTCAAGTCCCCTATTCCCTGAAGTTAATGCTTTATTATCATTATTTAAGAATTCTTGTAAACAATTGGTTGATCTCAGAAAACAGGTATAGTAAAGCATTATATGTGGATTCAGTGAGATAATTCTTTTACTGATGACTTTTATTCTAATCCCCTCATATTTAATCAAAGATTGATGGGAACCTTAGTGATCTCAAAAAGGAAGTTGCTGTCCAAGATTCAGAGCACCGGAAGACACTTTCTGAGGTTAGTGTACTGAATTCAGTATTGTGGCCATTATGAGATGAATTTATATTTCAGTCATGGGAAATATATTTTCTGGAAAATATCTTTGTAATAAATTACCTCATTCTGTTGTACTCTGCCCCTTACTAAGTGTCTTGATGGAATAAATAATGACAAAATGATGTCGAGTAAAATCACAGTATGTATGGGGCTGTTTTCAATATACTTCTGAAATTTGTTTTATGAAAATGAGAGTTGATCCACTTGTTTCGATCGGTGTCTCTTTCTTCGCTGTGTACTTCCAAAGGTGTTCAATATCCTTCATGCTGTGTGGAGCTTCTTTTTACCTAAATAAAGGCCTCAAGTTTAAGAACATTGTATTGTGCAGCTGGAAAAAGGTGTAGACGGCTTGTTTGATAGCTTTGCACGGTTAGACTTGCGTATATCTAGTGTGGGTCAAACGGCTGCCAAAATAGGAGATCATCTACAGGTATAGCTGCTTAATACCTTTTTAGTTTTTTGAAAGTCTTGTAAGCACTTGTTTTGATGCTTGATTAAGGTTAATGTTTTTATTTTATGGTCAAGTGCAACTTGTTTTTTCTTCCACTTTTACTTTGCGTTTCTTCTACTGATAATGAAATGCCAACTTTTATGAGTAGAAAGAAAGAGAATCTTTTGCTCAACTCAATAATTTTTATGTTGATCTGTTTTCCAAGATGTTTGAGACCATGTCATCACAGAATGCTGTTAGTATTTTCAGAATATATTGAATCTCCTTTTCTGTTCAGAGTGCAGATGCTCAGAGAGAAGTTGCTAGTCAGACGATAGAGCTCATAAAGGTGAACTTTTACTGACTAACTTCTCGGTTATCAAAAGAACTTCTGACTTACTTCGTCCATGCTGTAAAACAAGTTCTATCCTCATTTTAAAACTGACAGTATTAATTGCTTCCTTTGATAGTACTTGATGGAGTTCAATGGCAGTCCAGGAGACCTGATGGAACTTTCTCCTTTATTTTCTGATGATAGTCGTGTCGCTGAAGCTGCTTCGATTGCTCAAAAATTAAGTGAGATCCATATGCTTCCTCGATATTCTCATGTTGTAAACATCACACTTGTTTTACCTAAAAAAAATTTCCATGATTGTTTCAGCTGTCAATTGTATTAACTCCTTGTGTTTATTACCTACTAGTCAATGTATAAAGTGAAGAAAATCGTCTGCTTCTTAGTTTTAAGAAAGATGCCAACATGTCATTTGCCTTTTTTTTTTTTCTTGAAATTTTAATTTACAGTTTATACAGTAGACTTCAAATTTAGAGTTTTATAGCAGTTTCCTGAATCTAATCTCTTTATTTTCTCTCTATCTTGTCTTTGTCCTCTTTCTTTTCCTGTTCAGTTCCCTTTTCCTAAAAATGAAAAAACCCAGCAATGCATAGAGCAGCCTGAAGCAGGGTTCTCTCTTTCCTGTGTAGACCCTGGATTTAGATTTTCCTTCCTAGACTACCCAAAGCTAACACTTTGTCTTCCCATGAGGTTTCCATGGCATAAGATCTGTATCTCTGTATTATCATCTCATAATCATGGGGAGACTTTGTGAACGACAAATCATTTTGGCCCAGTGCCTTAAAATGTGTAATGGCTTGCATTCTGCAGATTTTTTCCATTACTGAGGGATATGTCATATTTATGGTAAATAGCATGATAGAATAGCTCATGCGAATATCCTGCTGCTCGTTTTTCTTTTTTACGTTCTCTTTTGAGGGCTGGGCGGGCTAGAGATGAATCCAGGATTTCAAGACAACGGGTGCACCATTTTTTTTTAAGATTAGATATAAATTTCAAAGGAACAATTGGAATAGAGGATTCATATCTTTTGTTTTTTTCTTAAAAGAAAATAAGTTTTTATGTTATGATGACAACAACTTGGCGAGCAAAAGATAATTAGTTATATTATCACAAAAAAATATCATCAGAGAAATTAAAAAAAACAAAAATGAAGGGGGCAGCTTTATAAGGAAGGCTGCTTTAGATTTTTTTTTAAAAAAAGAAACAAATGGCAGTAATGGGATTTGATCCCTTGACTTGATGGAGTTAGGAATAGCTCTCAACCAGTGAAACCACTCAATCTCTTTTGATCGTGCCTTCAGATAATACTAGATATATTTAAGTATTATAACAAATTATATATCTATTTTAGTCAGATGACCATGGGTTCACGTGACCCTTTTTTTACACATAAATTCTCCACTGGAGGGGCATCTGAGAGTGGTATAGTGTGACAGTTGGATTTTGCAGGTTCTGGTCAGTGACCAATTGTCTCAATCACTATTCATTCTTCTTATTGCTCGTATTACTTTAGACTTAGTTTTTTAATATCTTAATTCTACTGATACATGCACTTTACACAATGCTCTTTTTTGTTTGAGGATTTCTTATCCTTTCCTTCCGTGATGTTCCTCTTTAGATAAAAGAAATGGACTTGACTTTGATTTCTTTCTTGGTATACAAGAGTGTAACAATAGTGTCTTTTTCTAGTTGCAGTTACATTCAGTAATATTCTTCTTTTCCAGGGATCTTCATGTTAGCACTTCTTTTCTTCATTTTCCTTGATTTTTATGAAGTTACATATCTTTCCACATACATGCTAGGATCATTTGCTGAGGATGATATTGGAGGACAAACCATGACCATCTCATCAACTGTCGGAAATGCAACTGCGAGTAGAGGACTGGAAGTTGCTGTTGCCAATCTCCAAGAATACTGCAATGGTACATAATCAGGAACTTATTTCTCCGTCTACCACTTCTACTTGTTTTATCTTGTTAGAACTGTAAGACAGATTTTAAAGACCTCGAATCCTCCAATTGCTGTTCTACTTAATAAGTGCAGGAATCATTTTTGTAAAGGAACAGGGTACTTGATTGAACTCCATACCATAGATTAAGTAGAGTAAAGGAAGTAAATCTATCACTTTAAACGTCAGATATGAAGCTTCAAAACCCTATGAACAATTCTTCCAATTTTTGGGACAAGCACTTAGTGACTATATGGTTCAATCCTTTTTAGGTATTTTTATTTAATGACTGAGAAATCTTTCTGGATCCAACCCTTTAGGCCTACGGCACCCCCAGAAACTCGGAGATGATGGGCCTGCACTCTACCCTTCTCCACTTAAACACCGGAATTAGTTCACTTGGCGCAAGGCTCAAACTTGTGGCCTAAGACACAAGTCCCTCAACCTTTGCCAATTGAACTTAACCCCTGTGGGGTTCAATTGGAACATACTGTCCCGAGTTACTCTAGTCCCTTTCTAAGTGAAGTGTTTTATAGTTTGTTTTGATTTTGGCAAGGGTTGTTTGGTGCAGGAACTTGTGAAAGCTTCAGTTAGGTACACCAATGCCACTAGCTCAGTAACCTAATGCGAGTAGCTATACAGATACATAGTTCCATTTCAGTATCTTAGTTTGGCTGTGACATACTCGTATCGGTAGATTACTAGAGATCGTATCTCATGGTCCAATTTTATGTGATATAATTAAGGTCTTAAGAAGTCATTTCAATTTGAGTAACATTTTATGCAGGTTGTTGCGAAAGGAAATTTTGAGTATTTGAATGCTTGAACCCCATGATTAGTTGTATAAAGCATTACTTTTCATTGAAGTGTGTGAAACATATTTGAACATCTCAAAACCTGAAATTTATAGTATAAAACTAGGGTCGAGGGACAAGAAGTTAAGTTGCAAATAAGGTAGGGATAGTCTAGTAGAAAGTATTCTCTACCTCCAACCTTGAGGGTGGTGTTCCCGTCACCAAGGAAAAAAGTGGGAAAGGTAGAGGGGGTTTGTGGGAAAGGAGTCAGGTTTACCAAGTGTAAAACGAAAGAGAAAAAGAACAAAGAATTTCATGAGCTGTGACCAGTGTGTAACTTTTAAATAGTACAATGTTCAAAGCTTAATTAAAAGAAAAAAAAGTCACGACCCATGAAAAGTATATAGCAATTTGGGATTTATCGAAAAGATAGTGAGATATACCAAGTGATGAGTGGATAGCTAAGACAGAAGGAAACTAGACTTGGGTTGTTAACTTAGGGAAGCCTTTGTGTGAGCTATTTGGGTTTGAGCCATGTTGGTTTTTATTTATTTACTTATTCATTTTTTAATTTAGAATAGAATTATTAAATTAAATATAACTATTTTAATTGCTGCTAGGTTAAATTGAGTAGCTTGTCGAGCACTAGAGCTATGTATTCAGTTAAAGGAATTCTTTGAGCTTTATCCTGTTTTATTTCCTTTATTCGTGTTCTTTTTTTTTGGTTTGTGAGATTTCTTTTTTTAATTTTTTTTGAGAAACAACTTCTGATAGTTAAGGTTTTGCAGTGGATACTCACGGCTCCATAATGAAAAGTGATATTAACCTGCACCTTGCCAAAATGCTTCTTCAAACTTTTAGCTCTCCTTTGATTGTCACTTACATTGGTTGACACTGTTGATGCTCTGTATATTGTGATTTACTAGATAGGTATGCCCGTGCTCAGCACGGGCCCAATTAATGGCCCAACGCTACATCTTATGTGTTTGAGCTCATGTTAAGAAAGCAAAGTCTAAGTATGATAATTTGAAAAGAAAACAACATAAATTTATGATAACTTTGAAAGTAATAATGACGATAGATACAAAACAGAAGGAAATAAAAGTAATAACCAATTCAATTAATTAATCTATAAGCATGGAAAACATCCTTAACCATATTACTTGCTTAACTTCCAGATTTGGAATATGGAATTCAAATTATTAAAAAACAATTAATGTTGAAGATTCTTCTTCAGTTATTTTTGTCACTTTCTTTTAAAACAACCTTATTTGCAATTCAAGATGTATTGTTTTTAATCTGCAAGATTCAACATTCAATAAAAAGTTGATAATGTAACATGTCGATCAGTTCATGAAAATATTTTGATTCAAATAATATATGTGTAAGTCTGTAAAAATGCTTACTCACCTATAGAATAATCTCTCAATTGTTGTAGACGTAACTTTATATCTGCATTTTTCATATATTATCTGCATATTAGAAAAGAACCATCAACAGATCACGAGTTATGCGTCATAAATTGTCTATGCTTTTAGATACAATGAAACCAATATCATAATATACATAACCTGAGTAACTTGTGCAAAAGCAACAGAATAATTCCAAAATTTTCATTTATTTAGACAATATTAGTATTGAAAAATAAGTCCTATGTTACTCGGACTCTTCAAAAATGCCAACGGGTGCGTGTCGGATTCACCAAAAGTAGTGTATTTTTGAAGAATCCGAGACTGGTGCGGCATCAAAAGTGAAGAGTCTGCGCAACTAAGAAAATAACAGGAAATATCATATGTATCTTTTAAGTTAGCCTCATCTTACAAAACAACCTAGGCTGTAAATAGTAGGCAATGAGAAACCTCATATACAAAACCCTAATACTAACACGTCGCTGAAAAAATTCAAAAGAAAATAAAAATAAGTTTATTAGTCTATTATTGAATAAAGATATCTCAACTGAAATAAACTATAACACATATCATTGTTTGCCAAAGTCAACTAAAATATTTTTGGTAGGTGCCCTTGAAAGATATTGCTTACCATACATCCTTTAGTTTCTCATGCTTGTAGTTATTTATATCAAACACTGCATATATTCTTAGGGAATTGACCAAAATTGTGCAAAAATATCACATCTTCTAACATCAAATAGTATAGTTTTTTTTAATACATAAAGATTTCTACCGTTCACGATATTTTTCTACAATTTGCTTCCTTTACCTTCCTAAGCTTTTCCCCTTTTTTTTTCTATTTTACTTGTGCAAATCATTACAGAAATTCACATAAAACATCAAAGGAAAAACTAATGAAAAAGCACATAATTAAATGCCATCATTTTCTTAATCATAAAAAGACTAAAAAAGCAATTGAAATACAAATATTTCATATTGTGGTAGAAAAGTTTTTCAACAACCAATCCAAGATGAAACGTCACATCTAAGTAAATGTAAAAATATGCTAAGATCAACCATCTGATGTGGTTAAACCAAACTTGTTCCCAACCAAAACGATCCTTGGACAATTCACTTTGAGTAATGGGAAGGCTGATAGAAATTCCTCAGGATGTATTACGATTTTTCACTGAAGTGAAGAATGAATCTAAAATATAGGGCAGTGTAGAAATGATAGAATCTGCATCTAATAGTTCTTCTTGAATCACTCAAATACGATAAACACATGCAAGCAATCATAAATGTCGCACATACACATACCAATATATTATCCATTATTTTTCCAATATTGTTAATTAGAAGTGAAAAAATTGCACCTTTGGGATTCCTGCTAATTAGAAGTGAATCTGTTGCAAGTCCTGTGATTAAAAAAAACATCCCCAAAAGTTAATTTAGTTGTTTCAGACATAATTCAAAACCTTAGATATATTTTGTACACAATGATGTCATAGTGCTAAATCAGTAACACGAGTATTAAATTACCCAGCTTTGAGCTTACTTATGAGGCAAAAAATAGATAAAGCAGAGGAAAAGAATTTATCCGAAAAAGTTGAAAAACAGAGAGATGGAGGACACGGACCAAGTTGAAAAAGAGAACTATCAACAAATGGGTGTAACCTAATAAATTGACATTACCAACAAATCTCACCTCACTACTAAATAGTGGAGGCCACGGACCTTGATTAAAAGTACGAAACATGCAAAAATAATATATAGTTCTCTAAGAAAAAGCATAATTATCCTAATCAACAACTCAAGAATCAGAAAATTTGGAGTAAAATTCAGTGAAACTGACAAAAAAGAGGAAGCAAACAATGGAGAATTTACAGAAACTATGTTGTAAAACCTAAATAGTGACATAAGAGATGGGTTACACATGGTTTACTTTAAAAAAAAAAGTGGAATCCACGTGTTTGTTCCCTATAAAACTGGCCAAAGATGATGGTATAATCTGCAATACCTTTAGTACCACAATGTATTGCAATGTTCGTACACCCATAACTGTCATTTCTAAAGTAAGGGTAATTTGAAACCCCCTGGATACCTTTAGTAGCTTTACCAAAGGCCTTGAATGCAAAACATCACACCACATCTCTAGCACTTACTTCTTATGACGAGAAATCCATCTAGAGACAACTCTTTGGGCCAATCACAACAACAACATACCCATTGTGATCCCACAAGTGGGATCTGAGAAGGGTGGGGTTTACGCATACCTTACCCCTAACTCTGCGGGGTCGAGAGGTTGTTTCTGCTAGACCCTCTACTCAAGAAAAACATTTTTCTAAACAGTTTTGAAAAATACAAGAGTAAAACAAGCTATGATGAAAATATCGAAGAAAAGAAAAGTATTTATAGCAAAAAGAGTAAAGATAACCAAAGCAAAATAAACAGTGATAAAATTGAAGAGTAAGAAAATGGTAGAATGATACTAATAATACCATGTTTGACTAGTACCATCCTCTCCCAGAGAAAAGAGAGAAATTGCTCGACTACCTACTAACCTTCTACCTTAATCCTTGACCTTCATGCCCTCCTGTCTAGGATAGTGAGTTGTAGATGTGCCATGTTATGTCTAATCACCTCTCTCCTATTCATCCTCGGATTACCTATACCTCTCATTAGAGCTATCACCGTCAACCTCTCGCACCTCCTTACTGTGGCATCTGTGCTCCTCCTCTTCACATGCCCAAACCATCTTAGTCTCGCTTCTCACATCTCCACCACCACCACGAAGGCCATCCCCACCTTGCCCGGTATATCCTCGTTCCTAATCTTGTCTCTCTTAGTGTGCCCACATATCTATCTAAGCATCCTCATTTTCGCTACTTCCATTTTCTGGACGTGTGAGTTCTTGACTGACAAACACTTTGCTCCATACAACATAGTTGGTCTGACAATCATTCCATAAACTTACCTTTAAGTCTCAACTCTTGGTGGTGCATTCTCATCACATAGGACACCAAATGCGAATGTATCTTTCCACTCGTCTAATCTTGATGGACATCAGGACAAATTAGAGTAACCCTAGAGTTGTGTTGGTTGGAGGTAGCAGGTTTTCAGTTGGTTAATCTAGGTGCCAACAAGTTAACCCCTATAATACTGTTATCAACCAAAAGAAAAAGGGCAAAGAGAAAAGAAGTTGATAAATATATGTATGAGGTACTTACTCAAAAAAAATAAATATATGTATGAGGTATGCCTTCTCAAAAAATTATATGTAGACGCATGCCTTCTCAAAATATATATATGTATGAGGTATGCTAATAATGACCCCTTATAAGTCACAATTGATGTAGCTCAGAGTGCTGGTGTTTTTTTCATTAAGTACACAACAAAATTGACAAAAATCTTAATTTTTATGCATCTGTTTTAACCATTTTTTTTTTGAAATTGGTAACTGTTATCTGTTTTAACCATATAGTTGAACGATATTGGTATGAAGTGAGATAGAAACCATTGCTCGGTATGAAGTCCGTCTTTTCTTTCATGCGTTTTTTTATGAGTCGGACACATAGTACTGCAATTTAAGATCTGTCTTAGGTGGTACTAGGGAAAGTTTCGCTGTTGATGTTCTCCTGTGTTTGGCAGTTACTTTTTTTACTCATCCTTGTTTTCCTTCTGCTTTAAATGTTTAGACTTAGTTGTTGTTATATTTACATTAGGTTTGTTCATAAAGTTTTGCTATTCTATTTAAAGACATATATGTCCATGTAAGAATGTGTAAGATTTAGAAAACCTCTAGATATTATCCCTTAATTTTCCCTAGGAAACAAGTCATCTACCGATCTTGCATGCGAAAGAAATAGACCTGATAGAATGGAGTAAATACAGAGGATTCATAAAGTTGACACCAAATAATTTAGAATTTAGACGTAGTTGATGATTGATAGTATATATGGTATGCATGATTTGTAGAACGATGATGTTGAGAAAATAACATTTATAGAAACTGTGGCAACTTACTGATTGGGGAAAAAAAGAAAGAAGTGAGAACTCTCATTATCCATCTTAATTTTCTTCCTTGCCTTTTACCTACAATTCAATAGAGTTTGCTTTCTTGTTAAAGGACATATTAAGTTTTCTTCTTAATTGGTGGCTGTAGAGCTGGAAAACAGATTACTATCTCGATTTGATTTGGCTTCACAGAAACGTGAGCTGTCTACAATGCGGGAATGTGCTAAAATTTTGTCACAGGTAAACAAGTAAATTATGTAGACCTATCATTTTGTTCTTCAGGTGAAATCTCCATGTGTAGAGTTGTTCTACGGAAAAACTGTGATAAGGTGCAGCTGATCATGATTTTAAAATAAGAAAGGGTACAGATAACATGGAGCTTTATGAGAATTGCTATTAAATTTTTCATTCTTGATCATGTTGGTTGCTTCCCTTTTGAATGCCATCTGAAATTTTCGTTGTTTACTTAGAATTCAGTATCGGATTCTAGGTTATATACATTCAGAAACTTTTTCTGATTTTGACATATCAATGTTGGAAATCAGTTTAACCGGGGTACCAGTGCTATGCAACACTATGTGGGATTATGTCCAATGTTCGATCTGGAGGTCATGAATGCAGATGCTGAATTGGTTCTTGGAGATCAGGGTGCACAACCCAGCCCTAGCAATGTTGCACGTGGTCTTTCTTCAATTTTTAAAGAGATTACAGGTTATAAAAACTGAAATTGATCTGAATCGAGAAGTGGTTTTCTTTTCAATACATGCCTCTTGATGCCTTGGATTTAATTTCAGAGACTGTGCGGAAAGAAGCTGCCACAATAGCAGCTGTTTTTCCGTCCCCAAATGATGTTATGTCAATACTAGTTCAGGTATGGTTGTATTATTACTGGCGTTGTGCTTGAGGTAGTTAGTTGTTGAATTATCTTCTTCTGGTGCGATGGTGCATGCCAGTAATAAAACAAGCTAGTTCAGAATATGGGCAGAGTGATTTTGTTAAATTTTTTCTTGCTAGATGACTTAGCATACTACTTTCTTATGAATATTCACTGTTTTTTCTGAACATTGCTCCCTATAAATGTTTTGAGCTTCCTCTAAGCCATCTTATATTCTCTATTGATTCTGGTGTTGCCGTTCAAGTTAAAATGATTGCCGAATGTGTCACTGTAAAAACTGTATTGTGAATTGTTTTATAGTTACTAATCCGTGGTGGTTGTTCAGCGTGTCTTGGAGGATCGTGTTCCAAAGCTTCTTGAGAAACTCTTACTGAAACCGTCTCTTGTTAGTCCACCTCCCATGGAAGAAGGAGGACTTATATTAGTGAGTAACATGACAGGGAATTTTCTTCTGTTGGTACAGACCTTGAGGGAAAAACATGAGCCACTAATTTATCCTTTTGTTATTCATTTTTGTGCATTCAGTATCTCAGATTGCTAGCTGTGGCATATGAGAAGACACAAGAGCTTGCTAGAGACTTGCGTGGTGTAGGGTGTGGTGACTTGGATGTTGAAGGTAGAAATACTTTCCATCATCTTATCCTTGCAAACATCTGGTTGAATTTTTATTGTGTAAATGTGATGGAGACTCAAGTGAAAAATACAAAGATCTGCATATAACTGCTTTTCATTTGAGATGCACTTTTATGGAGACATGTACAAGCCCCAAATTTTTTCTTTTTTTTTAGTGTCGTGACTCTGAAATCGCTTTATTAACTAAGATGAGGAAATAATAAGGGCTGTGACGAATGTCTAAAGCGCTACACTAGAAGGTATCGCTATTGGATGTAAAAAAAAAAGATTTACCTCAATTCCCTTGCAGACGGTTCATTTTTCTCGTCTTGAGGAAGTGAAAAAACACTGAAGATTGCTGGAAAACAACTAAAAAGTAGCAGAAGAATAAGCAGATAATAAGTTTGATCTACTAGGCTGTGAAAAAAGATGACAGAGAAGTTCTTTCTTTTGATTTTTTTCCTTCTGGCGTAAAGGAAGAAGATCAATTAATTGAGTGGGAGGTAGAAGCAAAAGAAAGAAGATTGGATATTTTCAATTATTGAATGGGGAAAAAAGAAGGTAGAATTGGGCTTGTGAAGCCTGCTCGTTTATAGATCATCGAAGGAACTACCACCCAGTGTTATTAAAAGCGCGAGCCTCAGCGCTTTAAGCGTGAAGTGAGGCGTAGTGCTTCTCTGCCACTGAAGCGAGGCGCCAGAGGAAAAGAAAAGCATGCACTTTGGTGTCGAAGCGAGAAGCTCTGCGCTTTAGAGAGAATAGCGAGAATCTAGGGTTAATTTTAAAACTTATGCAAAACAGACTCACGCGACTTCTTTTCATCGAAAAATGTGTGTGCTGCTAGAAAGGTCAGGAAAAAAGAGCACGGTAGACTGAAATGTTCACCGAAATTAAGAGTGGTTCCACTAGCATGGTATCTGTTAAGAATTCCCACATCGGAAAAGGGATGAGAATTTGGTCTCTTTATATGAACTTGGACAATCCTCCCCTTATGAACTAGTTTGGGGTTGATTTAGGTCCAAGATCCATCTTTACATGGTATCAGAGCCAGGCCCATCCCAATTCTTTGTTCACCAATGTTGGCCCCCCATATTATAGTGTCCACGCTCCAGTTGACAAGGTCTGGCAGTGTTAAGAATTCCCACATCGGAAAAGGGATGAGAATTCGGTCTCCTCCTATGGACTTGGACAATCCTCCCCTCATGAGCTAGCTTTTGGGGTTGAGTTGGGCCCAAAATCCATCTTTTCAATATCAGTACTAAAATTATAAAAGAGCAAATTAGTGAAAAGTGAAGGGTAAAAGAGCGTCAAAGTATGTTGCAGCTTTAAATGCAATCAAACTATAGGCTAACCACAGAAAAACCACCAATGAAGAGAAAACAAAAAAAAGAACTGTAATGCAAGAAAATGTAACTATAAATACAAAAAATGATTATTTGGACAAAAGAATGGAAAATCTATAGTTAAATTATTTATATATGTTGTTGTGCCCTTAAAGACAGAACCCCCATTGGTGAGGTTGCACACACCTTAGCACCTTGACCTAAAGCGCCTATTAAGCAAGGTGAAGCACACAACGTGCGCTTCACCATGCTTCAGGGCTTAACTGTGCTTTAGGCTAGCCTTTACCAACGGTGTAAAAGAACAGAAAAATTTTAGTCAGCTGACCTTCCCAGTAGACTGAAGTTACTTGGATGTTTACCTAGATTGTAGAGGATCGATACCATATGAGAAAATAAGAGAAGGAAGAGATACTGATGATTCGGTGATTGGATAAATAAAAGACACACCTCTTTAGTCTTTATTGGTGTCAACTACGATACACATATGTTATCTGTCCAATGTTGGAGAATACCTTACTTTAGAACTGGGCACTTCTAATATTCTAATTTAACCTTTAACATTCTAACATTGAATGCTACTTGTCCTAGTTGCTGACATAGTTATCTTTAGTTAAAATAGAACTAACTATAATGGAGAATATGTGGATGTAGTATCAAATCTAAAACCGGACCTTTCTTGTGCTATCCTGTCATTCATCTGCTAGAGTTCCAAAAAAGTACAGAAAATGCCATGCTCATATAACATCTTACTTCCATAAAAAAAAATGTGCAGAAAGATTTGATTGGTAAAATCAAGCGTAGTTGCATTGCAACACTTTTTGTTGAAGAAGTTTTCTACTGTTTAAATATGGTTGCACCTTTACTTCTGTTGTACTTGATCGTGACTTTGGTGTTTGTGCATTACAATCTCATGTTGTTTTTCTTCTGGACAGGTTTAACGGAATCCCTGTTTCTACCCCACAAAGACATATACATTGAGTACGAGCAGGCCTCTCTTAGACAACTTTACAAAGCTAAGGTTGGGACAGTCATAGTGGCCTATCATCTTAAATTTAGGATATATATGTGTCTAGTTCTCTCTTTCCTTTTCGCTTTTTTTCATCGTCTAACTTACAGAAGAAAACTTTAAAAAGACACTTCTACAGCATGGAGATAAATAACTCCAGAAATAACACTCTAAATGTTAACATATCTGCTTTCCAATATTTTATTTGGTTATGATGATGGTATATATATATATATATATATATATAAATAAATAAACTGGAGATTGAAGAGAGAAAGGGATAAGATTTATGGACTGTCAATTGGCTGTGTTAGCAGGTTGTGGAAAGCTTGATATTATTTCCTTGCAGAGCCCAAATAAGTTTCAATAGGACTATGTTGGGTGGATTCAAACCTAATCTATTTGTATAATAAAGTAATGTTCATAGCTGACTCATGTTTTTCTAAAAACCATTAAACAATTTTGAACTTCTGGAGGTACATTATTAGCAGAAAAAGATCATGATTAGTGCCATGAACTTGCAACAAGTTGCTGAACTCGGCGTTAATGAAGCTTTCCACTGATAAAATATCATTATGTTGATTCTTACTCATGAACTAGCGTTAACACACTTTGGTTATACCTTGCAGATGGAGGAGCTACGTGCTGAAGGCCAGCAATCCTCCGAGTCATCTGGGACAATTGGACGCTCAAAAGGTGCTTCAATGGCATCCTCTCACCAACAAATTTCTGTTACTGTGGTGACAGAGTTTGTTCGCTGGAATGAAGAAGCAGTATCCAGATGCACTTTGTTTTCATCACAGGTATAAGTGACATATGTTTCAGGATGTTGCAGGGAGCTACAACCAGGGGCGGATTTACGTTGGTCCAAGGGGTATCACGTGACACTGCTTTGTTGATTTTCTTAACTAGATATACCTATAAAAATAATAAATAAAACAATTATGAAAGGTAGAAATGTCAAAAGGACACTGCTTGTACCAATGTTACTCAGTAGCTTGGTGGTTGGGTCATGGGTGTTCCAACTTTTGCATGAGAGGTGCGGGATCGAACCTGCACAACCTCTTCTTCTTTTTTTTTGCAACTGCAGTTTTGGGCTTTTGGCAGTTTGACCCAATATTTAGAACCTGTAGGCCCAATTCAATAATGACATCGCTTATAGAAAATTCTGTGTACGCCACTGGCTACAACTTACTCTTTCTTGCAATGCCTATACCTTTGAGATGGTTGGGCACAACTTCCTGATTTATAAAATTAGCTAGGTGGAAGATCCAAGAGAATCTATATTGTATTGAGCCTGAATGCTACAGACACACACACACACACACACACACACACACACACAAAGTCAATTAATTAGCGAACAGTTCTAAAGAAAACTAATGTGTTTTATCTGTACATGGTCAACAGCACAACAGAACAGTTCTAAAGAAGACTAAAGACGACATTTTTTCTGATAAGTTTATCGGTCATGTTAGAGGAATAAAATAATCAAATGTTATGTTGTCTGTTTCCTGTAGACTGGTGCATTCCTTGTCCTCGGGCTTAGATATTGATCTAAACTGATTCGTTTCAGACCTACAGGATTGAACTAATTGCTTGTTAATTTGTTTGTACAGCCTGCTGCAATTGCTGCTAATGTAAGGGCTGTTTTTACATGCCTTCTGGACCAAGTAAGTTCACTACCTTTCTATTTCAAAGTTTATTTCTTCTGGAAGTAGAGTTGTCAAAAAGGGCCAGCCCAGCCCCACCCGGCCCAAGCCTCGCGAGCCAAGGAATTTGACAGGCTAGGGCGGGCCGGTCCTTTATTTGAAAGGGCTTGAAAATGCTCAACCCAACCCAACCCTAGAAAGGCTGTGAGCTGGGGCGGGTTAGCCCCTTTTTTTTTTTTTTTCTAACTTAAAGAAAATGAGAAGATTTTCCAATCAAATATGACAAACAATGGTGTTGTTTCAATAACACTAGCAAAAAATCTAGTGTGAATAGCATGTATCTAGGATGCTAGATACGCAAGATACATGTATCTTGTGTGATGCATCCCAGATAGGCGAGCAAGATAAGAGAGTGGCGAACGAGAAGGGAGGGAGGCGAGGGTGCGGGATTTGTCTATGTATCTAATTAGATACATGCGAATCCACTTGGATAGAGTTTATCTAGAATAAATTACTTGGTAAGATTCGTAATATTACAACATAATGTGCATCTAAGTGATTAGCTCATACACTAGTGAGATTTTTGTTAGTTACCCTTAAATAAATAGTTTTGACCCAGGGCTGACCCCGGCCCGGCCTTGATCAAGCCTCAAGTGCCAAAGGATTATTTGGGTCGGGCTTATAAGCCCTAGTCTTAAATGGGCTTGAAGAATCATATCCCAACCCTACCCGATAACGGGTTGGGTTGGGCCGGCCCCATGGACTAAGCCCATTTTGATGGCTCTAACCGGAAGTATTTACGTTATTTTCATTTAGCATGCCGACTATGTAATGGAATATTACTTTTTTGGGAGGTTGAGTGTAATTTCGTTGTACATAGATATCCTTTTATTTCTTCTACTTTTCGGAGATTAGAATTTATGTATGGATCATTTCCTACAGAACTACCTTGCATTGGTTATGTAGCATATTCAATGAGGGAGGATAATTTTGCCATTGTTCTCTGTCATTTTTACGTGGTATCATTATCTGCCTTATTCCAACTCTTGCAGGTGAGCATATACATAACTGAAGGTCTTGAAAGAGCCAGAGACAGTCTCACTGAGGCTGCTGCTTTAAGGGAAAGATTTGTACTTCCTAGTGTAAGTCGAAGGGTTGCTGCTGCAGCTGCTTCCGCGGTAATTACTTTGGCATTCATGTCTACTACAGTCTGAAAAATATGTAAATTTTCCTTGTGCATGAGTAACAGTCATAGATTAGCTGATTTAAGCATATCATCTGTGTCATTTAGGCAGAAGCAGCAGCTGCTGCTGGTGAAAGCAGTTTCAGATCTTTCATGGTTTCTGTGCAACGCTGTGGGAGCAGTGTGGCTATTGTGCAGCAAGTATGTTGGTTTGATGCTAGTGGACTAGTGAAAATTTTTGTGTGATTAAAATATCACACAATTTCATGTACAAATTTACCAGTTTCAAAAAAAATAAACACAATCTCATGTTGTCTCTTTCTGGGTTCTCATTGAACTCCTTTTCTTCAGTATTTTGCAAACTCTATATCTCGACTTTTACTACCTGTGGATGGTGCGCATGCTGCTTCCTGTGAAGAAATGGCTACAGCTATGTCAAGTGCAGAGGGTGCTGCTTATAAGGGGCTTCAGCAGTGCATTGAAACTGTTATGGCAGAGGTCTGATTTGTAACATTTAATGTGTTTGATGGTTGTGGTAGTTTTTATGTAGGACTTGGCCTCATTATTACAATCACAATGGCACCTTTTATCAGTTGTTTTGAATTTCTCAATTTCTATTTTTTTTCCTTTCAGATCAAAGTTTACGTTTGATATTAGGTTACACTTTCTTTGACTGTTCTCAGGTGGAACGTGTACTATCAACTGAACAAAAAGTCGCAGATTATCGATCACCTGATGACAGCATTGTCCCTGACCATCGGCCAACGCAAGCTTGTTCAAAGTCTGAACTAATTTAAGCTTTACTTATGCCATGTAGAGTAGAGAAGCTATAATAAGATGATCTCTGGAAGGATATTAAGCTGCCTATTATTTTACTGGCTTTCAAAATATCAACACACGCCATTCTTAATATGTCAAGAATGCATTGGAGTCCGAAATTTCCAATGCATAGTGTTTGGCCTTTCATATATTTTCTTGTCTCTTTCCCTCGTAATACATCTTAAGTTTTTTTTTCTTTTCTGAAGGATATTTCCTGTGTTCTTACGGCTTCTCCCTTTACCAGAGTTGTCGCATACCTTTCAAGGGTGCTTGAATCGGCATTCACAGCGCTGGAAGGGCTTAACAAACAAGCTTTTTTGACTGAATTGGTATATTCCTGTTCTTATTTCTGCATACGCTTATATCCTAGTCTGACTCCTTAATGCTGACAATGTTCAGTGTGTTAAGTTATTTGCTTGATATTGCTCCATATTATTCTACAAGTTATGCTAGGTGATCCTTGATCCTACTGGTTAATGCTTTAATTTTTTTATTTCTTTTTTTTTTGTCTTATTTACATGGACCACGTCACCCACGGTGAGTGTAGGTGTTAAAAGAAGGCAGGTAGACCTAAAATCAGATGGAAGGAAGTTGTCTTTGAGGACCTACAATTTCTGGGGATCAATGCAAACTTAGTGATAGATGGGTGGGAAGAAAAGGATCTATATAGGCAATACCTATTGGTTGACAATATGTTATAGACATGTTGACACTTTCACTGTAGGTCCTATGCTTTCTAGGAATGGTTTAGCTTTTAAGATATTTATACGTTTAGGAAATATAGAGAACTTCTATTACTTCTTATTTTTATTTGCATAATGTTGGCATGAGATGGGTTTAAATGGAATAACATGGTCAGTGAAAGTTCATATAAACGACCCCAACTTGTTTGGGAGTTGGGACTCAGGTATAGTTGCTGCTATTGTTATTGGTCTTATTTACATGAATATATTAAGATGGCCTTAAACATGCCATAGCCCGTAACTTCAAAATTCCTAACAAATGTAAGCTCCAAGCGACTTAAACTACTAAACCTGCATTTTAAAATAGGAGAGTTTCTCTGCGACACCATGTTATTGTTTTTTTACTGTCGGGAACATGTTAATATTTAGGCTGTCTACAGCCGTTTTACAGCTGTCCGCAATGTGTTGTGTTGATACAGCTGATTACATTATCTGCAATATTTTCCAGTTTGTAGTTATTACTCTGAGAATCAAAATTTCTGGTAACAATATGGTGTATGTTTTTCTCTTTTAATAGGGGAATCGTTTACACAAAGGCTTGCTTAATCATTGGCAAAAGTTCACTTTCAATGCAAGGTACTTCCTTTCGGTAGTGCTGTTATTGATGCTTGTTTAAGTTAATAAAATTGGAGTTGCAAAAATTACATAGTGACTTATAGGATCCATAGTAGGAATAGTTCCCTGCCTATAGTAAGCTAATGCTTATACTTCCACTAGTGTCAGTGAGTTTAGAAAGCTATCTGCCAGCTAATATGTCTATTGCATAAAGCCAAAAGAGAAATTTCTGATGTTTGTGTCATTTCAACATTATAGAAATTAAAGAAAAATAAAGTCATTACTCGGTAGATTGTAAACCAGGTGGGAATCTAGTTTCATGAAGTTCAATAGTTGTGATGCTTTTGCTAATAGATTAAGTGCCAGACACGAGATTACCTTCATCTTCTTCTGTTTTTAGTCACGCATCAACTTGTGTACTAATGTTTCAAGGATCATTCTTGGGTTAACAAGTAAATCATTTTGAAAAGCAACGCCATTACTCAACAAGAACAACAACAAACTACTCTACGTCTCAAATCCCAAGCAATTTGGAGTCGGTAAAATAAAGCCATATTGATCATGTTGTTCTAGTTAAGCTCATATTTAGGGGTGTCAAATGTGGCCCAAATATTTTTTACCCTCCCAGAATTTTATGGGTTGACTCTGTTGGTGAGGGTTCGATTCCCTCTTCTTGTAATCCCCCACCTCCATTTCTCCTTTCCCTACCCCAGTTTTTTTTAAAAGGGGCTAAATTTTAATCCGTTTAATCATTAACCCATTTTAAAACAATCTTCAACTTAGCCCAGTTCTATGCCCAATTCAACCCTCTTTAACCTGGGTTTTCTTCAGTTCATTATTGCTTTCCACAATTCTATCCTATGGGATGTGGAGATAAGTTTGCTGAGATGTCTTGAAGAGATGTTCTATATATTGAGGACAATTAGACTTCTCCATAGTTTCTTTATGACTTGCCTAAAGTTAAAGTAAGAAACTATCTACAGTTCATGCCATGCACATGACATGGATAAATAAAAGATCTGTAGA
Organism: Solanum piurae; assembly: GCA_029582685.1. Classification (NCBI taxonomy): domain Eukaryota; kingdom Viridiplantae; phylum Streptophyta; class Magnoliopsida; order Solanales; family Solanaceae; genus Solanum; species Solanum piurae. The sequence goes on along the minus strand of JAJOOO010003174.1, from coordinate 1,019 downwards.
TTATTTTGTGTTTGAAAAAAGCTCCCAGGCACGTTACCCTAGGTAAAAGCTTAGGGACCCTTCTGGCCCTGTGCTACACCACCTCCGGTGAACTTCCTTCACCGGAGACCTAATCATTTTTTTTTAAGACGACACACCTTGTTTCTTTTAGATGGCTGATAGAATCTATTTTCGACTTGGGGGAAAGTCTTACGATTTGACAAAGTCACATCTCTCTTCAGGAACCTGGTTTGAATGGGTGGAGGATGCAAGATTATATATGCGCAGGATGAAGCTTAGCAGGGCTGCTCTTTTTTGGTTGTGTAAAAGATTTCAAGAGGCTTCAGATATCAAAGGAAAATCTTTTAAAGCTTGGAAATGCAGAGATAGGACTACCCATATTTATTGCAATCTAAAGTTCAATACGTTTGGGAGGTTTCTGTCTGTTATTACAGTTAATGGAGAGGAGAGATCTGCGATTATTCTTCCGGAGAACGCATTTAATTAAGGGTGGACCAATTTATTGCAAAAAATTGAGCCTTTCATTAATGACACCAAACAGGTACAGAAATTGAATGGTAATACAGGGGGAACAAGTACAAAAGGGGACAAAGGAAAGGGGAGTTACAAGGATGCAATCCATAGGAATAGATGGTCGGCAAACTATTCATCAGAGTCTTTGGAGAAGAACAACGAGGACGATACAGATCCACTGAGAAGAAGTCTGGTGGGATGCTTTCCTGGCTGTGACGAGATCCCAACTCGTAATGACCTTCGAAAATGGGTTCATCAAACTTGGCAGGGCATTTTCAACATCCATATTTTCGATTTGAATGGGATCCAGTTTCTGTTCGAATTTCAATCAAGACGAGATGCTGAAAATGTCCTAGCAGGAAGATGGATGAGAAATAATCAGTGCATGGAGTTAGAATGGTGGTCCCCTACGACAGGGGCCATTCCGATGCAAAAGAAATTTGATTGGTTTTGGATCCGCATCTTAGGGCTCCCTCTTCAACTATGGTCGGATGAAGTAATGAAAG
>JAJOOO010003173.1:0-21906 GCA_029582685.1 Solanum piurae | reverse complement strand
CTTGCATACCAAGGAAGACTGCTCACTAAAGATAGACTACAAAATATGCATATACAAGTTGAAAATGTAGCATGTTGCTTGTGTGAGCAAGAGAGTGCTGAAACGCACCAACATTTGTGTACTGAATGTCATTGGGGGAATATAGTGAGGAAGGATTTGGCTAACTGGATGGGTGTGGTACTGCTAAGAGGCACAATTCAACAAATATTGGCATGGATTAAAAGAAGACGTTGGAAGCAATTGAAGAAGGAAGTAGTAGCTGCTATGTATGGAGCAACAATTTATTATACCTGGCAAGCGAGGAATTGGAGGCAGTTTAGACAGAAACATGTAAATACAAATTTCATCATTGCACAAATAAAGGAGTTACAAGTTAGACTAATTCATCATTGTAATATGCCTCTCATCATTATTGGTTCATGATTTTGAGTTGTTTAAATTACCGTTCTAATTCTTATAGTCTTATTTTCCTTACATGAACCTTTCCGAGTTCGTGGTCGACTCCTTCTCTTTTGCATCCTCGAGATGAGTCATAAATGTTCCATTTTTCTCTATCGAGTCAGCCTTAAATGTCTTCGAAATGAGGGAAGCTGATCTGGAAACAAATTACAATTCTCAAGTCCCAAAAGCTCAAAAGGGGGTTGTATACAAGATATATACAACTATATACATCGATATACAGGTCAAAAATGAAAAATACAGGGCTAAGGCGAAATATAGGTGTTCGAAAGCAAGAAATACATGGAAAGAGCTGATAGACACACTCATATATATCCGATGTATACGCAAAAAGGGGAATTGGGTTAAAGCCCAAAAATTTGCAGCGAAATTGGCCCAAGAAGGGGCCCAATTTCCTTATCTCTTTTACTCTTCTAATTGTTTTGATTATGCTTGACTAATTTTATTTAACTCTAACTTTAGAACTATTAATTTACTTACTTAGATCCCCTCAAAAGATGAGTTATTTTCTTTGTGTTGATTTACTTTTAATACAATTTTAGTGTTCATTTATTTTATATCAAGTATACCGGTAAAATTTTATATCTTTATTAAGTTAAATCTTTGTTCTTAAAAAGATATGTTCTTTAATGTTTTTCACTTAATCACTTCTTTACTCATTTTAAAATTGTTTTAAGTTAAATTATATTTCTCAAATAAACTTTAAAAATGTTAGTCAATTTTTTTTCAATTAATTTAAAAATACTTACTTAGCCATTTTCTCAAAAAGGTTAGTCAAAAATTTTATTCTTCAATTATTTTAAAATGGTTTCATGCTTAAATTAACCAATTTGGTTTAAATTATTATTTTAAAAAATGAGTCAAATAAATTCTAATTAATCTAGTTTTGTTAAAATTCTATTCACTTGCATTTTAATTCAAATGTTTCATTTTAGGCACTTTTCTCTAAAAAATAAAATAAAATGTGTCATTTATTTTATTATTTCTCAATGTTAATCAAATATTATAAATAATATTTTTTTATGTTAAATCCTTTTTTCCAAAAAATAGTCGAATATTTAATTTAAGTCGTAGGATAATCGCATGCTAGCGGACACTTCAAATGCTTTAAAAACCTTCTTGAAGTGTAAATGAGAACCTCTTTCCCATTTTTTCTAAATTTTTCAAGACTTAATTTGTTAGAGTCTTTTTAAATTAAGTTTTCTTAATTTCTTTAAAAACTAATTGGTGCAAGAGGATTGAAAGTACCAGACACTACTAATCTAGTTGATGAGGTTGTAGCTATTAGAGAGGCTTTGCAATATTGTTGGGAGAAGGGATATACTAACATTATTGTAGAGTTTGATGTTCATATGCTAAATGGTGATTGGGAGATACCATGGAGTGTGGCTTTGGAAGTCAACTCTATTAATAGGCTGAAGGATTTGATGCCAGTAAGATTACAACACTCCTTAAGAGAGGGAAATACTCTTACTGATTTTTTTGCTAATCTGATTTTTTGTTTTGCAGAAACTGTGAATTTACAAATTTCCAAGAGATTCCAATCGCAGGCAGAAAGATAATCAACATAGATAAGCAGGATATTTTAAATATGAGAATCAGACAATCCATTGCTACAAGTTACTTAAACTGTGAGTTAACCTACAAAGATTCAAGGTGAATTTTAAAGCTAGTTAGATTAACACTATATGGCAGTGCCTATAGAGTCTGAAGTAACTTCGTTTAGTTAATATACCACGCACCTAGTGAGAGCTTTGAGGTGTATCATGTGGTATAAAACCAGGACTAAGAAGGTAATCACATTCAAGTGTCTATCTAAGTTGGTTTTAATTTACACCATCTTCTGTAAGAGCTAGCCTAATAGGCAGTGCAAGACTAATATTCATTAATGGGGTTAGTAATACAATCGTAGTCCAACAAAGAGCATAACCGAGCTATTGGATAGACATAACTAGTTATGCAGCCTAATGAGATAATTGATCGACAAAATCTCTCACAATTCATAAAATCAGTAAAGTTTACTCGAATTTAAGAACAAGTGGTGGTATTAATCCCTTGATTGGATTCAACCCATTTAGACTTAGATTTGGGTAAGGATTAACTGATTGTAGGTTGTGAAGGTACAAGTTGACTCAGAATGAAAGATTACATCCATCGATTTGTTACTCAAGGAAAGATCATATCTAATTACAAAGTCAAAACATCAGATGGTCAAAATAAGAAGCATACCTATTTCTTGAAGATGAAGCGAAATGGCGTTTGAGAGCTATAGAAGGTCGGGGAAGTGGCCGGAGTTTAGATAACAAGAGAGCTCGTTGAAGAAGACCTGGATCATTCCATTTTCCTCTTTTGATTTTTGTGTCTTTCTTTCCAATGTCTGCAAAGTGTATGGTGTGGGTTTTGTTGCCCACATGTTCTTGTCCTTTTTTTTTTATATAGATTCAATAAAATTTAAGACCCAATGAGTCTTTTGATTAAAAAAAAATCATATAAATATCATTAGAGTTATGATATTTTGAGGAATTGAGACTTAATTTAAGGTTTGAAAATTTTGAAAAATATGAAATTTGACAAATTTATTGGCATTAAAATTAGAAAATTGATTATAGAATTGAGCGCATGTACTTACAAATTATTCATACTTGATAGATTGAGAACGTTCTGAGGTTTTGAAGAAAGGAAAAACATTGGTGAATTAGTTTACTTAACTTCGATTCTCCGATTAAGGTAGGTTATGGTTTGTTCTATGTAATAGAGAGACTCTTAGTAGTGATTGATAGTCATTGAGTAATGTTATGAAATTTTCTATGTACTTAATTGTTGTGGTTTGAATTATTTATATGTTATTGTGATTGATTTGTAATCTAAAGACCACAAAATTCATAATTTTGAACTTACTCTATCAAAGTGATGCCTTGAATAAAGAAGGTTTGATCAAATATTATTAATAAAGTGAAAAATGATGATAAAGAATGATGAATTAACTATATTATTAGATCGGGTGCCACGAGCCGACACAATATTATTAGATTGGGTGCCACGAGCCGACACAATATTATTAGATTGGGTGTCACGTTCCGACACGATAATATTAAAGAAAAACATATTAAATTAACTTAACAAATTCAATCTCAAAGACTCAATTCCAAAAGAGCGTGGTGTGGAGGCCTAAGTCCTCATGTGTGTGTCCTTAATAGTGTTGAGTAATTATATACTTGCTTCATTATTGTCATCACTTGTACATGCTGCTTGTTGTTTGTCATTGGCCAAGTGTTATAGTTGATTTCCTGTTATATTTTATGCATATTAATTTCTATTTTGAGTCGACCAATAATATCTGCTCAATACATGTTGTCCTGTATTGACACCTACTTGTATTTTTCTTCGTTTTTCTTTTTGTGGAGTGCAACAAGTGTACCAACGTCTTGGACTTATAATCATATTAATATATTAACATGTTTAAATTTTAAAAGTAATTGCATACGCTAAAAAAGGTTTACTTCAAATGTAGTAACAGATAAAAGTAGTAAGAGTCCGTTTGAATTGACTTAAAAATAGTAGTTTTTAAGTAAAATAAATAAATAAAAAGTAGGTGGAGACCTACTTTAGGTTTTTAACTTTTTAAAAGTCATTTTAAACTTATTTTAAATTATTTTTAACCTTGCCAAACATTTTCAAAAGTTAAAAATGACTTCAAAGTAGGTTCGATCAACTCTTAAGTCAATCCAAACAAACTTTAAGTCAAAAGTAAAAAACAGAGAGAATCCTACTTCTGTTTTTTTCACTTTTTATAAGTCATTTTAAACTTATTTTAATTTTGTCAAACACTCTCAAAAATAAAAAAATAACTTAAAAAGTAGATTTGACCAAACTTTTAAGTCAATTCAAACCGGCTCAATTTAAAATAAAAGGTTAAAAAAGTTTTTTACTTCAAATGTAGTAACAGATAAGTAGTAAGTTTAAAATAAAAAATAAGTAGAAAACTAGAAATGAGTGGATAAACCCAAGAATTAACAAGTAAATGAAATGAATAAACAATAATGTGGTCTGCGGAGCCGATTGCTGCGGAATCCACTCTCTTATTGTTGCATTTTCCCTGTCAGTTTAATATAATCGGTGCTTCTCAGAACCGCTCCACTCCGGCCAGTTTCAATGGATCTTCAGAGCTCCATTCGGAGAATCGGCCATTCAAGCACTGTATTCACCATTTTTGTCGCGGTTACCTTTTTCCTTTTATCATCCCTCCCTTTTCTCTACGTCTCCCCCTGCAATCTTTCTCATCATCGTCTAGTAAGTCTTATCCCTTGCTGTTCAATCTTCTATGCCTTTTTATGTATTAATTCCATGATTTTTGTATAAATAGGGTGATTTGTACGGAGTTGGATCTAATAATAGGTCCATTCTAGGCTTAAAATCGGATCTTTTTAACTCAAGGGTAACAGACACTGTTTTTGCACTCAAGGAGCAAGGAAGCAAGGTGCTTGGATAGCTGCAAAGTCTATTCCAGAGAGCATGCATTGTTTGTCAATGAGGTTAATGGAAGAACGAATTGCACATTCGGAGAAATACATAGATGATGGGAACCCTACTCCATCGGAGTTTGAAGATCCTAAGCTTTATCATTATGCAATTTTCTCTGATAATGTGCTTGCTGCTTCAGTTGTTGTGAGCTCAGCTGTACAGAATTCGAAAAATCCATCACTGCACGTGTTTCATGTTGTGACTGATAAAGTGAATTTTTGGGCTATGCAAGTTATGTTCAAGATGAAAGATTACAGTGGAGCTCACATTGAAGTGAAGGTTGTTGAAGATTTTAAGTTCTTCAACTCCTCTTATGTCCCAGTACTTAAGCAACTTCAATCTGCAAAGATGCATGCAACAGGAACCCCGTATATCTGTCAATATTGAACCACCTTATGTTCTATTTGCCCGAAATGTATCCCAATCTGCACAGGATTTTATTTTGGGTGATGATGTAGCTGTTCAGAGAGATCTGACAGGCCTCTGGAAAATAGATATGGATGGTAAGGTGAATGGAGCTGTAGAGACATGTTTTGGTTCATTCTATCGATATGGACAGTTCATGAATTTCTCACATCCATTGATCATAAACAAGTTTAACCCCAAAGCATGTGCTTGGGCTTTTGGAATGAACTTGTTTGACTTAGATGCTTGGAGGAGGGAGAAGTCCACTGAAGAATACCATTACTGGCAGAACATGGTGAGATGCAGTTAGCTTCTTTGAATATGTTAGTTTCTAGATTTAGTTGCAGTCATAGTGTTCTGTATTAAGCAAATATATCTCCCCTATTTATGCTTGCAGATGTCTTCCTGCTTCTCCATATAGTGTGTGTGATTACACTCTAGGTTTTGTATTGCTAAAAGTCACATTGTCCTATTTCCAAACTGGGTATAAGTAACTTGTTCCAGGATTACTTTAACTGCTAGTATATTTCTCTAGGTTTTGTATTGCTAAAAGCCACATTGTCCTATTTCATCGTCGCTGGGTTTAAGTAAATTGTTCCAGGACTACTTTAACTACAAGTTTATTCATTCTGACTAATAGAGCTGCTACTATTTTGCAGAATGAAAATAGGAAATTATGGAAATTGGGAACATTGCCTCCAGGTTTGATCACATTTTACTCCACAACAAAGGTACTTGATAGGTCTTGGCATGTATTGGACCCTCGCTTTAATCCAATCATCAACATGGATGATATCGACAATGCTGCTGTGGTCCACTTCAATGGGAATATGAAACCATGGCTCGATAATGCAATTATTCGGCCTCTTTGGTCCAAGTATGTTGATAAAGAAAATGAGCATGTCCAGGCATGTAATTTCAATTTTGGTGATGGTTGAACATATGCTTGATGGAGTTAACAAGCTAGTCCTACGTGCATCTCCTGTTTGGCTTGACACTTCTCCCTCACACATAAAGTTAGTACTCAACTTTAACTTTTCTACTACATCTATCTTAGTTTTGGCATTTTTCTTTTTCTACTTCAGTTTAGTGTTTTAGTTTTCAATTGTTTATAAAAAATTTTACCATTCTTAGCGGCTGGGGAAATTATTTCAAATGCACTTTTTAATTTTGAAGTTTATATCAGTGTATAATGTCAATTTTCAGGGGGTAATATATTTTCATGATTAAGTAACACTTGTCTGGAAATTCATGACTGAGCAACATCTTGTCTGCTACTTAATTGTCCTTTCTGTGTGCTTGCTGCCATTTGATTTTTGAATATGGGCCCTGCAAGTTTTCTTTGCATAATAATTTATAGTTTTCACATGGCAATTAAAGAGGTAGTTTCTCCGTTTTCTTTTATTGTCAATCCTTCCCAAGAACATGTCAAGCTTTGCTTTTGAGAAAGGTAACAATCCAAGCACATGTCAAGTTTGTTGGAAAAATGATTCTAGTATCTCAAAAGGATTTCCAACAAAGTTTTGATTGTATAATACTTTATAAGTTTCATATGCGATTAAAGAGGTGGTTTCTCTGTTTTCTTTTATTATCAATCCTTCCCAAGAACATGTCAAGCTTTGTTTTTGAGAAAGGTAATAATCCAAGCCAAGTTTTCAATGCATAATACTTTATAAGTTTCATTTGGTGATTAAAGAGGTGGTTTCTCCATTTTCTTTTATTGTCAATCTTTCCCAGGAACATGTCAAGCTTTGTTTTTGAGAGAGGTAATAATCCAAGCACATGTCAAGTTTTCATTGCATAGCAATTTATTTATAAGTTCCAAGAGGTGGTTTCTCCCTTTTCTTTTATTGTCAATCCTTCCCAAACACATTTCAAGTTTGCATTGCATAATAATTATAGTTTCACATAGCAATTCAAGAGGTGATCTCCCTTTTCTTTTATTGTCAATCCAGCAATCCTTGCCAAGCACATGTTTGAAGAAAAAAGACGGGCATATTGTTTGGGCAACTTTCTTAGTAGCCTCTGGTGTTGGCTATCTCATGAACATATAAACTTTGATTGGTGCTGGTTTCACTCTAATCATGCTGTTGATACTCCCTTTCTCATAGCATTTTCATATAAAAGTATGGTAACCTTAGCAAATTGTAAGTGTCTTTGCTTTATCAAAAAATAAATAGTAAATATCTTTGTTTTATACTCCCTCCGTTTCAATTTATTTGTCCTACTTTCCTTTTGAGTCCATTTAAAAAAGAATACATCTTTCCCTTTCTAGCAACTCTTTAATTCCAACTTTCCAAATGGCAAGTTTATCACCACAAGACTAAAAGGCATGGCTTGGTATATGTTGATTGGGAGCACATCACGAGTTCACTTCCTGCCACTGACACGAAGCGTGGTATTTGAGATTGGAGTGATGGGCTCATACTCTACCGAATTTCAAACCTGTTGGCCAACTGGGGTTAGGCCAGCTAACTCACGGGGGAGATTTTCGGTTATCCCTAAACGAAGTATGTTAGAGAGGATTACTTTAGGGACTCCAGTAAATTTTGAGAATTACTTTAAATGCCCAATTGGCTTGAACTAAACAAGTGTAGATAAAACTTGAGCTTGAATTTGCACCCAAACTTTACTCTTTAGGGTCACTTAGGATAAATATGCATAAGCTGAGGTGATGGTCTAGTTGAGTGATGAAGTTATCAGTTTAGGGTTTCAAGTGTTTCCTCTTCACACTTTGGTGTAGGTAGAATAAATTCATATTAGCTTTTTCTCAGGCTTCAGTTGTCTGGCAAAGCTGCTACCTTAAAGTAGCATAGATATAAGCTATATTTTCTCGTCTCCATTGGTAATTGGTGATTTTGTAGAAGTAATTGATAAATATTAGATAGGGTGTCTCATATATACTGGTTCAGAAAATATTCTGGTGAATGAAGTTTGCAATGCAGAAATTAGATGAATAATAACTAGAATTGGCTGTGTCGTCCAAACATGAAAGGAAGGTCAACGTTGCATGGTGCCTATAAATTTTTGTTTTGTTCCTTATCTATCTGATATTCTTGTACTCAAAGGACACAAAAATGATTATCTTGTATTCAAAGACTACCACCCCAACCTGAAGAATAATTGCAAGACCAATTTTGGTTTTGGGAGTGTGAATCTTGAGCAAATGCTTGCTTGCCTATGTTAGAAAAAGTATAATTTTCATGATAGCAATATGCATGGTCTTTTCTTTCAAAAATATATTATATTAGGAGTTACTATATATTTTTGAATGGAAGGCCCATGTGTATTTCTTTCATGAAACTTTTTCTCATAGGTAATGAACATTCCCTTTTACCGCCTTTTCTGTAATCATCATCAAGATTCTCCTCCCAAATTGGACTAAAGCTGGGATGCAAGTTTTTACAGGTTGGTTGTATTCAAAATGCTAAGATAAGTGTTGACATTAAAAGCAATTTCTCACCTATTGATATCAGAAAAGTTTGATGTCAGATGACTAAGGCTCTGCGCATCACCCTTCTTCGAACTTTATGGGGGAAAGGATGACCAACAATTGCAGAATTTGTTGTGTCCAGATAAATTATGGTATACATGACTGGGTTAGATAAGTTAGGCTACTTCATTCAGGTTGATTATAGACATTCAGATATCTGATATCGACATGTGACTCTCCTTGTTAACTGATATAGCAGAATCAAATTCCTTGGTATTTGTGGGCTTCCTCAAGAAACTAAAGTGAAGGTTGTTATGTGACATGCTAATGAAGCAATTCATTAGTACAGTCACCCAAATAATTGTCTGCACTGGCACAACTTGATGCTGCTACTTACAATTAGCCCCAGGGCTTTGGTCTAGTTGTAAGAGTGCAGCATGCTGTGTGTGTTAGATTAGGGATGACAATTGGACGGGTTGGGTTAAATTTGAGGCGATCAAAACGGGTCAAGACCCAACCCAACCAAGCAAAAAGTTTGCTTGGGTTAAAATGGGTCAGGTAATGAGTCATAATCCGACCCACCCAATCTTTACTAAATTTTAATTGTTTTATTTGTTCTTTTAAAACTTTTTAGTATCTAATAAGAAAAAGTAATTTATTATGGTTATATATGACATCAAAATTTAAAAGATCTTTACAAAAAATTGGCAAAATTTCTCACGAGTTAATTTGGGCTACATATGAAATGGGTTGAGCTAATAAATGGGCGGATCAATAACCCGCCAAACTTAATTGAGTTTGATCTACCCTATGCTAGACGCACTCAGTACTCACGCATTTGAAACCTACCACAAATATAACCCTGGTTTTGAATTGGAGTAGAGGGTGAACTGGCCTATTACCATTGGGGTTTGAACCGTGCGCTCCTAGCCCTTGCGGATTTCTTGGTTACCAGACAAGAAAAGGAGATCAGAAATACAACACACATTTATGGGTTTATAACACTGAACTTGAGTGTGTTGTATTTGCTAATGACACTGTTTTATGTTTTGAACTGCCACTCAAAAGGTACTACTCCATCTGCTCCACTTTATATGACTCACTTTCTTCTTTAATCCGTCTCAAAAAGAATTGACACAATTCTATGTTTAGTACTCCTTCCTTCTCAATTTATGTGATGTAGTTTGATAGAAAGACTTTTGAAACTTGTGGTCTAAAGTAAGTCATAGATGTTTGTGTGGCTATAAATCATTTTACCAAGGGTAAAATGGATATTTTTAAGTTAAATTGTTACTAAATATATAAATCTGTCATTCTTTTTTGGATTTACTAAAGAAGAAAATGAGGCACAATGTTTCATAAATTGGGATAGAGGGAGTAACAATTTGACTTTAAATGTTCATTTTAGCCTTGATAAAATGATTTATAGTCACACAAATATCTATGACTTATTTTAGACCACAAGTTTTAAAGGTCTTATCTTTCTTCTTAAACTCCGTGCCAGTTAAACTACATCATATACATTGGGACGGAGGGAGTACTTCTAAAAATAGACAACCTCCCTCTAAAATCCTGGGAAGTGACTATCAATTCCTATGAATACATTCATTTACTTTGTGAATAGAAAGATATATTCTAACCGCACATTTATGAGGTTATAACACTGAACTGAGTGTTATAACCTTTACTTTGTTCATTTGCAAAAGGAGAGATTCTAAACCAAAGGTTGGAAGGGTTCAAACTCCGCAGAGACAAGGTGTTACCTTCCCATCTGGCTAAATCTTGGTTTGCAGCGGGTCCATATAATTGTGTTGTTAGGAGGTAGCAGAACCGGGTGGAATAGTTGAAATACCAACAAGATGGTCAGGACATAACTCTTATAAAAGGATTGAAATGTTATTATGGCTTGTGTGGCAAGCAATTTGATGTCCATGCATTATACACTGACGTTCACTCAGGACCAGGATGCAATTTCCCAACAGAAGATCCTTAATGTTATTGAATCTACTTTGTAACTAGAATCCTCAGGGGTTTCATAGACAGTTACTCTTGCTTGTTTGGGTCTCTTCTTTTCTTTGTTGAATCTCTTCATGGTTCTCGAGATCTCACGGCAGAGGCTCTCTTTATACCTAATATCCCTACTACAGAGAAGCTCTGGAAATATATAATTAGAAGTTATTGTCAGCTAAAGGACTTACATGCTATAATTTGGTTTTGGGGTTTATAAGAATGTTTAGCACTAAATAAAACACTGAGAGGAGCAATATTCACTCGTTGAAATGATGGAAGTTAGCAAGTAAAAATGTATTACAAGGTTATGTAAGAGACACATGTCATGTGAAGATATTGGTGTTGCTACGCTTTTCACTGTATTACTTTTATTTATACTGTTTAGTTACATTGAAAACAAATTAATGCCACTCTAATTTAGAAAATTAAATCACAGGAGAATGTACGGTAGTTTATCAAATTGAAAGTCAAGTCTAACTGTCTATAGAACAATTGTAAACCCAGCAATGGTATTTAGAAGTAAATGCTGGGTTTCTAAAGTTTAACATATTCACAAGATAATTGTAATCGAAACGTGGATGTTAGTTAGGTCATACAAAATTAGATAAAATTAAAAATAATAATACTCGACAAAAGGTGCGGATACTATGCACTATGGCAAAATGATACAGTTTTGGTTATGCTTTAAGGCGTCAAACTATGGCAAAATGACATCTAAGTTTATAAGGTTTTAATATAAAATAGGTCAAATACTTAATAAGTGTCATCTATCACTTTTCACTTTACCACTTAAAAATTTCTTAAATTAACTACGCTCTCTACTATTCCATTGAGCACACGTCAGTGGTTTAATGTCCGGCAACCCGAATTTGGTAGAGATCGGCCAAAGAAGCAAGGAAATAAGAGGGTAGGGGAACATGATGGTTGTTGTTCACACATCACACTCAATTTTGACTCTCCCCGTTAATTAATTAGTCAAGCTTTTTGAATTTTAAATAGAGTAAAATAAAAAGGCTATAGCAATTTGTTTATGTTTGCTGAGTAGTTTTCTTGGTTTTTGTTGGAGGCTCAAGAAACTAGCACCTTTCCTAGATGGTGGTTGCTTCCTTTGTTAGGTGTAATATTTTTATGGTTAAAGATAATAGTTCACAATTTATTATAAAAAATAAAATTAGTTATAATTTGTAAAGAAGAATAAAGGAGAATCTAAGGTGCAAAGTAGGGGTGTACATGGTTGGGTTGGTTCGGGTTTTTCAAATATCAAATCAAACTATTTGTGTCGGATTTTTAAATCTATAAACCAAACCAAACCAATAAAACTCGGGTTTTTCAACCTCGGGTTTTTTCGGGTTTTCAGGTTTTTTCGGTAAAGTATTCATACAAACATATAATTTACTTGTACTTCAAATATTTCTTTAGTCCTACCAAAATATAACTATCTAAGGTGTTTCTTAAGAAAATAACACAAATAATGATATGATTAATGACACTAAAATATTCAAAATAATAATAATAATGAAATCGCGTAAAACAAATATTGCAAATTAACAAGTCATAACGAAAATGATCATAATTTAAAAGTACTAAATCATGCTAAAAAAAGTTTAATAAGTATTAGTTACAAGACTAAATATTAAAGGAAATTAAAATTAGATTATGTAATTTATTTGTCTAAATCAATGTAAAACCAAAGAACAAATATTCAATATTATTGTCATTCTTAATGTTAAATTGATTTTCTTTTTGCATTAGTATTAATTTGATTTTGATTTAAGTTTTATTATAATTACCAACATCTGTGGACTATAATCTTTATCGAACCATTCAAAATTCTAAGTTTTAAACTTGAAATAATATATTGAAAGATAAAAACTATGAAAAAGTATAAGAAATATTTAAAAATTATATCAAAGTAAATATTTTTATGTATAAAATAAAATTTTAAAATTATATATATAATGTCGGGTTGGTTTGGTCTCGGGTTTTTTTTGTTTTTTTGTTAAAACCAAACCAACCCAAATATAGTGGGAGTTTTTTTTCAACACCAAACCAAATCAAACCAACCACTAGTCGGATTTTTCTTTTGGTTTGACTCAATTTGCGGTTTGGTTTGGTTTTGTACGCCCCTAGTGCAAAGCATTAGAAATAATAAAAAAAAATACACGTATATTAATGGTACAAATTGCAAACTATTCTATCGTTCAAGTGGCTTTTTATCAGTTGTTACTTTGTAGGTAAAATGAATTACTTCACTAGACAGTAGCTTCATTATATTGAATGAATGACCATTTGATGTAACATTTTTTCTTAAAATTAAATTTGTCACGCTATGGAATTCATCATGAAATACAAATTTTAGTGAAGATGATCATTGAAAGTTGAAAGTAACTAGGCAAAGTGAATTGACCTTTGAAAGACAATTTTTTTTAGATGACCAATTACCTCAAGAGATTAACTTGCTAGAGTTGAAAATTTTCAGTAACTTTCAATTGAATTAATCTCTCTCTTGTATGTAAGCTAGACTTATATTCATTATAATAGATGTGTCATATTAAGACTAAAACTCCGATCCCTTTTAAAAATGAAAAATAAGTCATATTTTTTTTTGCATTCCAAGTGTTGTATTAAAAAATGGTCCAGTTTTAGAATTAATAAGACCCAAAATACAAAGCTTGGACCTTTAAAGTTTATTAATGTGACATATTTAATGGTTTAGAGAAAGAAAATTTAACATAATTCATATTATAGTCCTAAAGGAGAAGAATGGAAGTAAAACAATTCACATATGTAGGTACATGTGGTTAAGCGCAGACAAAGTTAAGACCCAAAAATAATTCAACAAATACAACGTGGCTTACAAAATGAGTGGATAGGATAATCAATCTCTTCCTAGGGAAACAAACAAGATAACAATATGCTACAAAAACAGAAGCTACTCCAACCTCTATACCAATTAACGGCAAAAATTAGGGAAAGGCACAATATGCAGCAAGAGTGACAAAACTTCCTACCTGCCACATCCAACCATTTCAAATTAAAAAAGAATTACTAAATTAGCTTCTCACTTATTTGCCCAAAACTACTAATTCCTCCTCAAGCTGTAGCTGAAATCCGTGGTGTCATATTTTTGGCAGTTCCATATGCCATACCACCACCACCACGATTCATTCGCCCATTGTTGTCACTTCGCTGATAGCCATCACCACCTCCACGGTTGGATGACCCTCCGCGATTGCCACCTCTGTTGTTGAACTCACTTCTTCCATTGAAATCACCGCGATTATAGCCCCTCCCACTTCCATTGTAGTTTCCTCGCCCACGTACTCCATCATTCCTGAATCCATTACCCCTTCCAGATGGATATCTACCCCTAGTGTTACCTGAAACAGAGGGAAGATCATTCAATTCAACCACAAGAATTATCGGCATACATGTCTTCAACAAATTATCACAAGAGACAAAGCAGCTCTAGGGATAAAATCACTACAAAAATTAATGGAACATAGGTCTACAAATTCGTCAAAAACCCACAAATCCCCTTCTCACTTTATAGTTTATTTTTTCAATTACGTTGATGTCATCATTAATTCATTACCACCATAGGAGAATAATTGAACTTGCCTCGAGAACTGGTAGACTTCTTCTCTTCAACGGCAGCTTGGCGTCCACCAATTAAAATTGGAGAAGCCTGATACATAGACAAACAAAAAGTAATCAGACATGCCAAAAAAACTGAAAAGATTCAGAAAAAACAAGCATCACACAGCAAAGGTCACTAAAGCAGTGATAAATATATCAGTATAAGTGCTGCAATTTCAATAGAAAATTACTATTTTGATTTGAGTTCAGGTATTTAGTTGAAACTTTGTGAAGCAAGATAATGGGACTTCAAATCCGAACAATTAGAGATATCTATCAGGCTATTCAGTCTAGTTTCAACTAAGCAATGCAAAATTAGTATCAGCTCTTAACAGTCCCAACTTCCATTAGATAGACACACATCCCCTCCAATATAGTTAATATAACACTGGAGTTATGACACGATGGTCTGTTGCAACTATATTCTACAATAAATTTAGCTTTTCTATTAGATGGACCTATAAACAGTTGGTAAGAGCCTTTTATAGCTTTGATTGGCCAACCTTTTGAACAGTCAAAAGTGTTTTTAAACGGCGCTTATTTTAGAGAATAAAGGGGGTTTGGCCAAGCTTTTGGTGATGAAATATAAGATTGAATTTATTAACTGAACTAACACTACTTCAAAAACTCAAAAACCGATGGACAAAACCAAGGGACTACGTCGATTTTGTCAATGAATTTTTTTAAAATCTTTTTTAAAAGAAAACCAACGGTACACCAATGGGTTTTTTAAATTATGATTGTTCTTCATATTTAAAAAAAAAGAAAACCAATGGTACACCAATGGTTTTTAATTTATTTTTTTTATGAAAACTGACGTATGTCCATTGGTTTTTAACATGTAAAACTGCACTTGATGAGTATAAATATAAACAAAAGTATTTCATCAAAGAACATGAGTGGTCTAATAGTAGAATTGTTGATGAGTATAAATATAAGCAAACCAAGTTGCTACATTTCTTTTCTTTTATATATTTTCTGAAAAACCGATGGAGTCACAAGTTCTCAACATGCTTTTAGCACCTCAAGTGGTTAACAAATTTTTGTTATCTGTTAATGTTAACTCTTTATTCTCTAAAATGAGTTTTCGAATAAAAGCAAAAGCGACTTTTCAGCTCAAGACAAATTAATTAGTACTCATATCAAGAATACTCACATCAAAAGTTCATATTTACCAAACTAATTAGTACTCTCTTTGTCCCAATTTATATGGCACCTTTTCCTTTTTAGTCTGTCCTAAAAAGAATGTCACCTTTCTATAATTAGAAACAACTTCTCTTTTACACTTAATGAATGATTTGTGGTGATGTCCAAGGTTTGTTTTGGATCACAAGTCCTCCTTTTTTTCTTAAACTGTGTCAAGTCAAATGGGCAACATAAATTGGAATGGCAAGAGTAAGAACTTTCTAGTTCTCAGAATTATCCATTAAATTGTCATATTGTTATTTTATCCATGTTACAGTAATGATAAATGAGAGATCCAAAGTGAGAATATTACAAATATAAGATTATGTGTGCTATTAGAGTAGGATTTGATTCTAAAAAAAATAGAAAGTTATTTTATTTTATTTTTTCAGACAAGTATTCAACAGACATTCTGTTCTAATTTTTTTTGACATTGTGATTATGAGAGTACCTGTAATATTCTTTAATCCGATTTTTTTTTTTTGTAGTTTTGAAGTTCCTTTTGGTTAAGATTTGTTTATCCACTTATTTGGTAGGTATATTCCATTAAGATAAATTCATGAGTTGTCAAACTAAATTAAAAACTATAAATCATAATATGTAGGTTCATTATTCTATTTAATAAAATATTAATCTTTTGATAAAGTTCAAGTAAATTAATCTTTTAGATGATGCTCATATCTTATAAAATATAACATTAATTAATTGACAGAACTAAGTGTTTAACCCATTGTTGTAATCCACCTTGCTAACTGATAAATAGGTGAACTTATGTGCATCTTTTCTCACAATTTGACCCTTCAAAAACATTTTGAAAAAGTTATCCAAACTCAAACTGACAACAAGAAGCACAAAATGTTGGACTCCGTGCAATTTTTAAAAACAAATTGACAGCTAGATAAAACTAGCTAATTTTGACAATTTGGCACGTCTCTTGGTCATCGAGACATTATACACTTAATTACAACAATTCCTCTAGGAGAATTTGCATTTGTCACACCGGTTGAAGCCCTATGGATATTCTGATACAACTAGAGAAATACAATAAAATGGAAAAGATCCAAGTATACCAAGCCATAATTTGTAATGACCTAACAGCACATATGTTCAGAGAGATCCATAAAGACAACAGGAAGTACAACATTCCAAGCTATAGGCAGCCATCAGCAGTACAGATGTGCACAACATTTTCAATCATACATGGAAACACTTAAAGCAATATAAATACTAGCCAAGTGGCCACTTCTTTTCTCAGAAACTACAACTCATAGAGGAAACATTATGTGGAGAATCACATGAAAGTTACTTATAACAAATCACAGGGAAAGTACCTCAATTGCTTTTTGCACTGCAGTTTCCACCTCAAATTCCACAAAGCCAAAACAAAATCCCTGTTGCTGTCATCCACCAACAATAACTTATTATAAAAATACGCAGAAACAACTATAAACTGATAAATGTATCCCTTAAAAAGCCAAAATATTGGTGCAAGCACACATACTCTGTTACTTCGGACTTGAATGCCTCCATTCTTTATAGGTCCAAACTTCTTGAACTCATCTTCAAGCATGGCGGAGGTGGCACTCATAGGTAGACCTTTGATGTAGATGGAGTGTCCATCAGCTGTTGGATGCAGTTAGAGCAAGGATATCAATAAGAATAAATACGATGAAGCGAATCAACAGGAAAAAATTAGAACTTCTGAGGAACAGTGCCATGCCTTCTCCCTCTTGGTTATTCACATTATCAACAAAGTCTAAGCTTAAAACAGGGCTATCAGCTGGTGCTGGTGCAAGAGGTTGTCTCACTTGCTCAACATTCTTAGGCACAATCTTCCTAGGAGCAGGTGCTGGAGGAGGGGAGAAAGTTGCAGCACTTTCCTTTAGATGCATGACCTGAAAATTACATGAAACTGTTCAACTAAAAGCTTCCAAAGATGCACTTCCCAAAATTATCACCACCAAAGACAAAAATTGACAGTGCAAATTATTTGAGCAGTGCTCAACAAACACTAGCATAAAATCTTAGAGCGACACACCTAAATGTTAAGCTTCCACATTTACACAACCAAATGAAAATTGGAAATTAACCCATTAAAAGGTAAACTAAGATGAAATACGTCTCGATCTTCTTTGCCCATGGTCACTTACAATTGAAGCATAAGACTTCTTTGGAACTTCTTCAATTATGATGTTAGTTTCAGCTACCATTTTCGAGTCACCTTGCACTTCATCAACAACCTCAGCCACTGGCACTTCCTCTACCACAACAGGCACACTATCATTCTCAGGAGGATTGTAAACTTCTCCCCCATTAGCTTCCTCAGCAGATGGTAAGCTCTGCTCAGAAATGTGATTCTCCTGAGCTGGAGGGGGATCTGCAACAACTGCAAATAAATAAGTCAGTATTCAGCTGCTAATAAGGTCATTATAAAAACCAAAATTTAATCAATTGTTCAATTACTTTGCTCTGGAGTAACAGGAGCCAACACATCAGTTTCTGGAACTTGTACAGCATCTTGTTGATTGGCAATCTCCACATATCGAAACATATCATTCAAAACAAAGTACCCTCGGTCTTGCGGAGCCAGGAAGAAAGTTTGAGAGAAATTTCGGATCAAGTTGTCTTTCCCAGTCAAATATCCGGTAACAAGGACGTGCACTCCCCCATTGAAGGACTCTTGGGAATCCACAGACTTAATCTCTGCTCTGAAGTCCGCATAGTTAAGTGACAGTATCTTATCATTGATGGCCTAAATGTTGGCCATTAAACAAGACAAAATGTGAGACTTTAGTACTGCCAACTTAATGTTAACAAGGAAAAACAAGACACGGTGGAAGAGTAAACTGCTTTAATTAATTACTAAAAGCAAGTCACTAGGTTAAACAACTTTTGAACTCTTGGAAAAAGCAATAGATCAGCACTCTTTTAAAATTTCTAAAACCAAAAAAACGTGCACCAGCTGGCCCTCCGGATTTCTTGCTTATCAAACAAATTCATTAATAAAGCCCAGACACCCGAGACAACGTGTTAAGCCATTTCAGTATGAAACTAAAAACAAGCAACAAGATCATGCATCACAACCGCCTTATTTCTGTCTTCATTGCAGTATTTTCCTAGGACAAGTGGAAATAATAACACAAGTTGCAATGACAGTGAACCATGGAAAGTTGAGCCTTAATTAGGACATGATATCTTATTTTCAAAATATCTATATAATGTACAAATTCCGAACATGTACAAAGAATATAGCAAGTTACACATTTAATAGCTAAAAGTATTTCGAAAATATATAAAGGAATGTGGCAAAGACAGAGAGTAGGAATGGCAATGGGGCGGGGCGGTTGCAGGGAAAACCCGCTAAGATTTTCAACCCGCCCCGCCCCACATAGCATGATTAATTGTTTTAACCCACCCCGCCCCGCATAATTTGTAAGAAACGTTTCAATTAATAAGCGGATGAGTTTTTAACTTAAAATTTTGAATTTTGTAAACTGTTAAAAAAAATTAACATGTTAGTCTCGCATTAAAATGCAATTTTGACTTTATAATACTCTTCTTTTAAACATGTCAATAACTTTTTTTGGTAACTTTGAATTAGTTACATTTGATATAATAAACAAAATCCCTTTTTTCTTCTTTCTAGATTTTGGCCATTCAAAAAAAATTCATAAATATTCAATCAGTTACATTCTTTATGACTAATGCCCAAACATGTGCAAAACTAATACCAAATTCGTGTAAGCAGCGAATTAAAAAATTCTTTAGCTCTAACCTCCCACCTCATTGTCATCCCTAACAAAAAGACCTCCCAAATACAAATGATGTCATACTAAACGAAAATAAAGGAGTAGCTTCGACACATCGCCTGCAAGTTTCTGAAAAAGCGGACCAAAAAAGAACACAGTGGTGGGAAGCATAGTTCAGGTGGGCTTACTTGCATTGTGGACGTAATGCTCATGGAGCCATCATCTTCAGGGCGACCAAGCTTGCTTATATCCTGATAAAACCTAAATACCAGCCCTGGTGAATGGTGCAGTATATGATAATACTGCTGCACAAATGCATTTCCCACCTACAATCACACAAAATCAACTCACTCAGTATCCATCTATACCGCGAAAAAACAAAAACAAAACAAATAAAACTAAAACTGCGGTTAGAAAAAAAACAGAGAAGAGAATGATATGAGCACGCACAACTTGAGCAGACACAGGTGGTTGAGCCGCCGCCGCCGCCACTGCCACTGCCACTGCCGCCGTCATCGCCGATCGATCTCAAGTCACAAACTATCAAATTACAAAAAGTTAATAAATCAGGGAAAATATCAAAAAAAAAAAAAAACGAGAGCCATCTCTCTAAACACCATACATCAGCACCAATATTCCAAAAAAAAAAAACACTAAACCAGAAAAAAGAAGAAGCATAAGAGTGATCTGAAGTACCTGGAGCAATAAAATAGGAGAGAGAGAAAGAGAGAGAAGTTTGCTCTTTCCCTCTAAGCTTCTTCTCCTTTAATCAACTCTCTCAGATACACAAAGTGACACACATATACATACACACTCTCTCTCTCTCCCCTATGGAGATTGTGTGTATTTTAGGGTTTTGGTAGGTAGCGAGTGGTGGATCGTGAAGAAGCGCGACTGTTGAGAGAGATTGTAAAAGGGTTTTGTGGAATTCAACTTTAATTTTAAGAATAATTGTTTTTCTTTTATTTTTATTTTTATTTTTATTTTATTTAGATATTGTAATTATTGCGATTGGAGTACTAGTACTTTTTAAGGTATCTCTTTTAATTATATGGCTTGCCATTTCTATAGTTGGTTTTATCAATATGTCTATATTATTATCATTAATCATTATTGCTAGTATACGTGTTTGTAAGGGTGGACATTCGGTTTTCCATTTGGGATTTTCAAATTTTGAGTATAGTAATTCGGTAATTGATAGTTAAAAGTAGATATCAAATATCAAATTTTGAAATTTTGATTCGGTAATTCGGTATTTGATAGTTAAAAGTAGACATCATACACCAAAAAATTTAAATTTTGGTTTGGTACGGTATTTGGTAATACTGTATTGAAGTTGTAGCCGATTGTATTACAAAGTTAATACTATTTCTCTAATCATTTCTAAAAAAAATTATGTGAAGGCACGATATAATAAAAGATCAACAAGTAAGAAGACATAAAAAAAATGGATACAACTAAAGAGATGTATTTGGATTGTTTATGCTTATTCTTTAACTTTCTTTTTGGACTTATACTAATGAGTCATGGACATGTTGATTTATGACCTTTATTAACTAAATAATTCGATATTCGGGAAATACCAAATACCAAATGACATGATGTCCATACCAAAAGCAAACCCAAACTCACATTTACTAAACTTTGCAAATAGTTGTCGGCCCTTGAAGACTTGCAACACAATCCTCAAATGATCGGCATGCTCATCCTCACTCTGTGAGTAAATCAAGGTATCATTGATAAACACAATCACAAATATCAAGATATTGTCTAAATACTCTATTCATCAAGTCCATGAATGCGGCCAGAGCTGTCACGATCCAAGGTATACCCTAGACGTAACATATCGTATAAACCCCGAGAGGCGTTACACAAGTCACTTAGCATACATCATATAAGATAATAGAAATAAATATTTCAAAGAACAGTCTTATATCAATAAAAAGTTTGACAAAAGTGGAAGTCTACATAAGTCTCAATAAGCCATCTACTAAATCAATAGAAGTGATTGGGACGTAACCCATGTTACGATCCGATTTCGAAAACTAAGGTTTCTAAACCAATTTCGCAACTTTGGCAATTTTTGGTAAGTTTTGGAAAAATTATAATTTGGAAGTCGCCACTTAATTTTTTAGGAGAAATTAAGAAAGCCATTTAAAAGGTGGTTTTTGAAAGGAAAAAAAAACATTTTAAATAAAACCAGAGTCGGGTAAGGGTTCAAATAATTCTCTAAGGAAGGGTTTAGGCATCTTAGAGAATCCGCTAACACGCGGTTGACCGACGGATTTAGAAGTTGGCTAATTTTTAAGGAAAAACTTAAGATTACTTGTGAAAAATCTTGTTTTTAAAATAACAAAGTTTTTGGATACTTTATACATTCATCTTATTCCAAGTATGAAATAAGTCAAATGCTAAAAATGTCGAAATAATAATTTTAACTTAACATTTTATCCGAGTCGAGTTTTTTGAGTCGAAGAGTCAACACAATAACTTAAACGTGGATTT